>SZWC01006457.1:63815-104256 GCA_023375785.1 Penium margaritaceum
TCGACGTGATGCGAGTTTTGGAGTTCGCAACTGCGAACTCCAAAACTCGCGACAGGGCAACACGCATATCGCAACCCCCCCCCCCAATATCCGACAAACCCCCTAGTGACACTGGGGGGTTTGGGTTTTATTTTTTTACTTGCCCGGGCATCTGCCGGGCCCCGCGGTAGCGGGGCCCGGCAGATTCCCCTTTCATTTATCACACGTACGCCGCATCTCGCAAATCCCCCCAATAACATACAAACCCCCTAGTTACACTGGGGGGTTTGGGTTTTATTTTTTTACTTGCCCGGGCATCTGCCGGGCCCCGGGTAGCGGGGCCCGGCAGATTCCGTTTCATTTATCACACGTGCGCCGCGTCTTGCAAACCCCCCCAAACCTACGACAAACCCCCTAGGTTAAATGCAAGGTTTGGGTTTTTTTTTTTTACTTGCCCGGGCATCTGCCGGGCTCCGCGGTAGCGGGGCCCTGCAGATTCCTTTTCTTCTATCACACGTGCACCGCAACTCGCAAACCCCCCCAAACCTACGGCAAACCCCCTAGTTTAAATAGGGGGTTTGGCAGTGTCATCGCAAGCTCGCAGGGAGGGTTCACCGCGGAACCCCTCCTGCGAGCTCGCGATGGCGGGCGAAGTTCGGCTCCGCCGTTGAAGTCGAAATCCATGTCGAATTCGGTGAATACATGAGAAATATGACAGTCGTGCCCATTTTTGCTTGAAGAAGGACAAATATGGGCATCGCTGTTATTTTGTTAAAAACCATGGACATCGCTGCTAAATCTGGCGAGACGATGGGTATATAACTACTCCGTCCTAATCCTAGTTTGGGCCGTGCCTTTAGCACATGCGTCGGGTACGCCCGGAAGAAGAGTATTTAAGGCTACCTGGTTTCCTAGCCTACAAGAAGCTCCGCCCTGGTAGCGATGGTCGAGGCCGTACTCCGACCTGAACGGTTGAGCAGTCACTTTCACGCCCAGGCTCGATTGGCCGTCTCACCTTTGTAAAGTCCCGGAAATTTTAGCGGATGGCTCTGACCGTCTTATCTCCCCTCTAGTTCGATCGGAGGTCCTGTTATCTATACCATGGTCGATGCTCATGAGCTGATGATAACTCGATGAGAGAAAAATCATATTTGAAAGTTTCAGACCCAGCTCGCCCGTTGCAATCTTGCCGTAATCGATGCGTACAGCTGGCGGCTCTTATGTTACATCGGAGTATGGCTTAGATCAGATTAGCCAGCCAGATCAATCTAATCGTCATCGCTGACCGTCACATATTTGGAGAACTAGCTTTTTGATCTGGCTCTTGTCATATATACCGGCCGTCGTTGTCGTAGCCAGTCATGGCGACTGGTCAGGTCGTCGCCGCGGACAAGTTTGCTCTTGATGGAAATTGTGCACATGCACATGCAAATCCAAAATAGTGATAGAAAGGTTTCAAGATAATCAAATCAAGTTCTAAATCACTCTTGAAATTTTAAAAACCATTCATCATGTCCCTTGTTCCATGTTCTAATATTGGGTATGAATTCAATCCTCTAAAAAGATGGCATGGATAAGAATGGAACCTATGTAAATCCAAAATAGATTAAAAACTTACCAATATCTCTAATCCCATTGTTTTCCCTTATACATTATTTCATTTTCTCCTTTGTTTCATATACCCCTCAAGTCACATCATTTCACCTTTCACAATGTCTTTGGACGATATTGTAACATACCCATCGTTTCGCTCAATAGATCAGCAGTGTCCATAGTCGAAAACTGAATGACGGCGATGCCCATTTTTTCGTTTTTCGAGTGAAAACGGGCACTACTATCATATGTTTTGTGTGTTTAACAGATTTGATATGGATTTCAACTAGGATGATGAAGTCGAACTTTGCCCCTCATCGCGAGCTCATAGGAGGGGTTTCACGGCGAAACCTCCTTGCGAGCTCGCAATGACCCTACCAAACCCCCCATTTTAACTAGTGCGTTTGTTGATGGTTTTGGGGGGTTTTGTCAGGAATGCTGTCCTGGCGTGCCTTGATGTGCCTAAGTGTCCACGGCTGCTTAGTGCAAAGAGACTTCCAAGGGAGGTGTGTGCTTTGGGTCGCCACAACACCAAGGGAGCAGAATTCTCAACCAAATCGAGCAACTGAAAGCTCGAAACTACATGACAAAATACAAGGAGTCCAAATCTGCAATCAGATGAGACATCCAACCACTCCCTAGTGGTCGAACCAAGAAAACGGCAAACTGCATCCATGGCAGGGGCACTTTTAACAATCTCCCCCGTGCACCTTCCATGCCGGATGCCTCATGCTCACTCTCACTTGTCCGCGTCTGCGCCTTCAAGCCCTTCACAGCTTGTCAACCCAAGCCCTGCAAGGCTGATGGCATGCCGATCCTGGGGCTGCGCCTTGGTCAAGCAATCCGCGAGCATGTGCCTCGTGCTGCAATGTTGCAACACGACCTGTCCCTTCTCCACCATGTCACGCGCGTAGTGGTAGCACACGTCGATGTGCTTTGTCCTCCTGTTCTGCGTCGGGTTGTTGGTCAGCGAGATGGAGTCGGTGTTGTCTTCTTGAACCACCGTAGGCTCCTGCTGCGGCACACCCAGCTCCCCCAGCAATCTGTGGAGCCACACCGCTTCCTTGACCGCCTCGGCCAGAGCGACGTACTCCGCCTCCATTGTGGAGGTGGAAACACAGTCCTGCTTCCTGCTGCACCACAAGACCGCTACACCTGCGAGGAAGAACACGTAGCCAGAAGTGGACTTCCTCTTGTCCACATCGCCGGCGTAGTCCGCGTCAGTGTAGCAGACCAGCCGCAAGGGGTCTGCCCTCCCCTTTCCGTCGTACTTCAGGCGTGCATGCCGCGTTGCCTGCAAGTATCGGAGGATGCGTTTCGCCACCTGCCAGTGTAGTGGCCCAGGATTGGCCACATACCTGCTCACCTGACCCACCGCGTAGGCCAAGTCCGGCCGAGTCGCCACCATGGCATACATGAGGCTGCCCACCACAGATTGGTAGGGTACCTCCGCCATGTCCTCCTTCTCCTCTTTAGTTTTCGGCGCCATTGCCGCACTCAGCTCACAGCTTGTGGAGAACGGACTGCCCACTGGTTTGCAGTCCTCCATGCCGTGCCGCTTCAGCACCTCGGCCACGTACTTGGCCTGCCCCAGGTCAAGCGTGCGCGCTCTCCGGTTCCACGTGATGCTTACCCCGAGGTAGTACTCCAGCTCCCCCATGTCCGTCATCTTAAATCTGTTGCTCAGCTGCTCCTTGAGCTGCTGCAAAGCCGCCAGATCTGATGAGCATAGGATCAGGTCATCCACGTAGAGTGCGACAATCTGATGGAGTCTCTTGCTGCGCCGCACGTACACGCTGTGGTCTGACTCACAGCGCTTGAAGCCGAGCTCCGCCATGTAGCCGTCCATCTGTTGGTACCAGCACCTGGGCGCCTGTTTTAGCCCGTACAAGGCCTTCCGCAGCTTGCACACCTTGCCCTCCGGTGCATCCACCCCCTCCGGCACCTCAAGGTAGATCTCCTTGTCGATGATGCTGTTCAGGAATGCCGTCTTGACATCCATTTGGTGGATCTCCATGTCCTTAGCGGTTGCCACTGCGAGGATCGTCCGGATGCTTGTGAACTTGGCGACGGGTGCGAACGTCTCATCGTAGTGTTCGCCTTTCCGCTGCATGTACCCCTTTGCCACTAGCCGCGCCTTGTATTTCTCCACCTTGCTGTCCTTCGTGAGCTTCACCTTGAATACCCAATTGGAGCTGATCACCTTTGCCCCCTCAGGCGGATCCACCAACTCCCAAGTGCCGTTCTCAGTAAGGGACGCAAGTTCAGATTTTATTGCTTCGCCCCACTGCTGCCCGTCAGGCCGTGCAAGCGCCTCTTGCACAGTTGTCGGCTCCTTTGCGGCTGCCATCATGCACCGCGCCATGCCGACCCAGCGGCCCGTGCTTGCGTCATACCGTTTCGCCGCATTCCGCCGCCTCCGACTGCAACGCGGCAACCTTGGCAACGCTGGCTGATGGTCCTACTACTGCTCTGCTACAACGTTGTCCTCGGCCGCGGGCTCCCCCGCATCGGCTGCTGCATCCTGCGCTCCAGCGACACCTGCACCTGCTGCATTGCCCTGCTGCGCTCCAGCACCGTCATCCTCTGAAGACCCGTCATCGACCTCTGCAGCCGCCGGCTCCTCCTCACGCTCAAGGAGTTGGAACCAACCCCCCTGCTTTGGAGAGTGCACTGCGTCAATGCTGGTGCTGCTACAACAGTAGCTCTACTGCTCATCAAACATGACGTCGCGGCTGGTGATGACGTCCTGCGTCCGTGGATCAAAGAGGCGGTACGCCTTGAGCTCGCTCTCGTATCCGACGAACGCGTACACCTTTGCACGCGGCTCCAGTTTGGAGTCTTTTCTTTGCGCGGCCTGCACCAACGCGTGCGCCTTGCACCCGAACGCCTTCAGGTGTGCCACGCTTGGTTTGCGCCCGCTCCAAGCCTCCTGCGGCGTCTTCCAGCCGCCCTTCCCCTTCAGCACTGCCGTTAGGGCGAGGTTGGTGATGTAGCACGCCGTACTCACGGCCTCGGCCCACAGGCTCCGTGGCAACTTTGCATCCACAAGCATTGTCCGCGCCATTGTGAGTAGCGTCTAGTTCATACGCTCTGCCACGCCATTAGATTGTGGCGTGTACGGAGTGGTCGGCTGCCACTCAATGCCCTCCTCCTTCAGCCACCCTCTGCAGCCCACGTACTCGCCGCCATTGTTGCTGTGTAGCGCTCTGACCTTGCGGCTAGTCTGCCTCTCCACCGCTGTGACATACTTCTTTAGCCGGTCCAGCACATCGCTCTTCCGCTTCATGATGTAGACGTAGATTTTTCTGCTGCAATTTCCGATGAAGGTGACGAAGTAACGCGCGCCCCCAACGGACGGCGTCTTGATCGATCCGCACACATCACTGTGCACGACCTCAAGCAGGTTCTCAACCCGACGCTGTCCGTCTTCAAACGGCTTGCACTTTTCCTTGCCCACGATGCAAGGCTCGCACTTCTGCTCTGCAGAATCTGCTGCTGCGTCAGCTGCACCGGTGATGTTGAGGCCGCGAACCATGTCTCGCTTCGCCATCTCTTGCACGACTGCGGGCGATGAGTGCCCTAGTCGCCGATGCCACAACTGTAGGTTTGCTACCCCGCCTTTTGCGAGGTTGACGACGCATGTTGGCGGGTCTGCAGCGTCTGATGCCGAGGGGATGACCTTGGTCTCAACGATGTAGAGGCCTCCCTCGCGCTTTGCCTCGAGCACGACCTCGCCGCCGCTGTCCATCCGCACAACTGCACCTTTCCTGCGGAAGAGGACTTCATACCCCTTCTCTGTCAAGCGGCTCACACTCAAAATGTCAGCCAGGCCGGGGACATGTTGCACATTTTGGATAACATATTATGCCTTTTTACCACCAACCACCACCTCTATGTCCACATCACCTTGGCCGGCCGTGGGTTCGACCTTGTCGTTGGCGGTCACCATGGACTTGGCAGACTTGATGTAGTTGATGAACCCCACCTTCTCCACTTGGGTATGCTCCTTCGCACGTGAGTCGAGGCACTGCCGGTTGGCACCCTTCAGGTCGTGGTTCTTCGTGCCGTTGAGGAGTGCCTTCTTGCCTTTGGCACCTTTGCCGCCGGACTGCGCCTCCTCCGGGCACTCCTAGGCCCAATGGCCCTCCTTGCCACAGTTATGGCATGCACCCTTCTTGCCGCCCTTCTTGCCGCCACCCTTACCGCCACCTCGCTTGCCGCTGCTGCTGCCACATTACGTTTTGGTGACCAGGGCAGTTGAGGATGACGAGGTCTCGCCACCGCTCCGACGGTGCACCTCGTTGCGGATGTACTCGGGGACTGCGCCGTAGGTGAGTTTATCCTCCTCCCAACCTCCCAGCACGGTGATGAGAGAACCCTAGCTGTCAAGTAGAGCCATGAGGAGCGCCATTGCCTGCATCTTCGTGTCAATCTTCCACCCCACATTATTGCATTGTGAGTCAAGAGACTCGATCTGTTGCATGGCGGAAATGACGTCCTCACCCTCCCCGATCCTCACCGTCAAGAGTCACTTCATTGCGAAGATCTTGTTGGCTAGGGATGTTGATTGGTGGATGGAGCAGAGCTTCTTTCACGCGTCGGCTGCCAGCTCGCAGCCATGGATATAGCCCCACTAAGATTCATGGAGCGCCGACAATAGGAGCATTAGCGCCTCCGTGTTCTTTTTCGCGAAGGCCGTCTTCTCCTCGTTTGTTGCGCTCGCATCTTGAACCTCCGTGCCCTTCATGAGCTCCAGCAGTCCCTTGTGCGCGAGGTAAATCTCAAAATGCCACCGCCATAGCCCAAAGCCTGGGCCGCCCATGTACTTTTGGATGGACGAGGACTCTGCTTTCTGCGCCATGTTGAAATTCTGCAATGGACAGTTTCAACGTGCGACGGCGAGGTCGCCCGGGGCGACACTCCCGTGCGTTTGCGGAAGCCGTGAACGTCTTGGTAGGCAGGTCAGGGTTGTGGGCCCATAACCCTTTGTCAGGAATGCTGTCCTGGCGTGCCCTGATCTGCCTAAGTGTCCACGGCTGCTTAGTGCAAAGAGACTTCCAGGGGAGGTGTGTGTTTTGGGTTGCCACAACACCAAGGGAGCAGAATTCTCAACCAAATCGAGCAACTGAAAGCTCGAAACTACATGACAAAATTCAAGGAGTCCAAATCTGCAATAAGATCAGACATCCAACCACTCCCTAGTGGTCGAATAAGGAAAACGGCAAACGGCATCCATGGCAGGGGCCCTTTTAACAAGTTTGTGAGATGCGGCGCACGCTCTGTTAGAAGAAAGAGTTCTGCCGGGCCCCGCTACTGTGGGGCCCGGCACATGCCCGGGCAAGTAAAAAAAAACCCAATCCCCCGAATGTAAAGAGGGGGTTTGTCAAGGGTTGGGGGGGGGGTGTGCGAGATCCGGCACACTCTTTGATAGAAGAAAAGGGATCTGCTGAGCCCCGCTACCACGGGGCCTGGCAGGTGCCCATGCAAGTAAAAAATTACAGCCCAAACTCCCTAGATCAACAAGGGGGTTTGCTCACAGTTCATGCATTCACCCTTCCGAACATGCATACTTTGGAGTTCGCACTTGCATACTCCAAAATCTCGCAACATGGTGACTTCTGACATCGGTGAGGCCGGTGTCTGAAGTCGTTGACTTCACCCTCGAAGCCGGCGACGTCCGACTTCGAGAGTGAAGTTGAATTCCGTTTTTTCTCGCACATTTGCAAACATGTGCACCGCTGTCATGTGGTTTTCGACTATGGACAACGGCTGATCTATGGAGCAAAACGATGGATACCGCTGTATTTTGAACCAATGTTTTTTATCTTTCATTTTTTCCTTTGTAATCAATGTACGCATTTCGTAAACCTTGTTCCATTTAAAACTAATGTATTCACAGGTCAGAGAAAAGCAACGAAGTACAAAAAAGCGCTCGAAGATCATGTCGTAGTTACATGAAATGCACCGTTGGAGTGCTTTCATCATCAGTCTCCTTGAACAATAAAAAACCCCTCTTCTGAGGTGTTTTTGAGTGTTCGAGGAAGGGATTTTGATGGGTGTTGTGTGAGGGTGCGAGACAGTTCATTAGTTGAAAGGGAATCTGCCTGAGATGCCTGGACGAAAAATAAAACCCTCAACGCGGAATGTAATTGGACCGAGCGACAAGATACCCACCATTTCCAAAGTTTAAGCTATTGTATCCGCATGTGCTCAAAATGGTACTGGATACCCAGACCACTTTCATTCTGTAATCGCGTATCCGGTGTCCGCCATATCAATGATGCCATATCCAAGTCCGACATATTTGGCATGGCATACCACACTACGTGAAACTAATCACCGCATACCCACAATGAAAACAACCCATTAATATTACGTGAACGTGACCTAGTGGACATCTGGCCGGATGTGTATGCGAGAGTTTGTTGTACTCGCCGAAAAACCATAGTGTCCGTTTGGTTATTTGGAGTAGAGTCGATGGCGACAACACCGCTGAGCATCACAATCGGTCGGACCGTCGGCGATTGGCGACCACTCGAATGCGTGGTTCATCGACCACTACCATGCACATCACGCAGTGCGGCGTCCCCTTGCTGACGGTAGTTCAACGTGAAAACCCACCCGGTTCGCAGCTTTGACCTGTGTTTGCGAGTGTTCTTGCTACTAGCGCGATAGGGTGAGATCTATGCACAAGTGACATGGACCCGATGTACGAGACCGCCCACTACCTCCGATGGTTGGCTGGGGTGACATTGAACACACTCGACGCGGTCCATGGGTTGTGGACATACCCTGTCCGCCCAAAGCAACATGCGACGAGGCCGAGGCTGCCTGGCGCCAAGTGAAGGTTCTGTGGGACGCCATGTATGACCATGCACCGCCGCGTCCTCACGTCATGTGTTGGATCATGGGTATGCGGGCTCCAAGTAGTCGTCAATTGTACGCCAAAAGTGATTGGCAGCCGTGGGTGCAGATGCATCCCAGCACAATGTCGCGTATGTGACCCCATGATATTTTGCTTCAATATTGCCAAGTTTTGTTTATGTCATGCCCATTTGTCATCGTAATACGTACATTCGGCCATGTCTGGCTTTATTCAATTTACACATGAAGCTTAATATGCAATGTAACACGTTTGTGTACAGTATGTAACAAGTGTCATTATTGTTAATGTGGTGTCCATTACATTCCACGCAAGCATGGCCAATACAAAGAACAAAACAACACTAAAGTCAACATGCCTTAAGAAACTTGGAGAAGCAATACTATGTGTGGACATGGTTTTGGACGAAAAATTTTCTTACACCAGCATATACTGCCCGGGTATCCCATTAACTAACCAGATTTGAATGGTGGGTGGCAGTGAAAAGATCGATGCCATGACGTCACAGGCAGGGCAGAGTTGGCCTACATGACATCCTACCATAGGAATGCCATAGGCACGTGCAAAGCATGGCTCGTCCATAAGTTCTTCAACTGCATCGTAGAATACAACATTGATGGGATCAATGACCTTCCCACATGATTCTACAACTTCTGCGGTGTCTTCCAACACCTGGCCTTTGTGGCACGGGCACATGTACACATTAATGATGTGTTTTGTCTTTTTGCTAGCCCATATCCTTGAAATCAAGTATGTTCCACTGACGCCAAGTACGAAACCAGTCACAAACGAGAGCTTAGACTCTGTTGTGTAATCCATGGCAAACGCCTGGTTCATTTAATGTTGATATTGGTGAAAGAGAATGAACAGAATGACCTATAGGTCCAATTCATGCTACGGGATGGGCATGCAATATCATTTTTTGGGGAAAAAATGCATTGTGTATCCACTGCTTCAGTTACATGTCCAAAACATGACTAACACTCCTACAAGCAAGCACACTGCCAAATAGTCTCCCATAGCCAAGGGCCCTACTGAGATTGGCCACATGCTATTTGGCATGCCCTCTTAACTTGGTAATATTGACCTTGTGCTTGAACAGGGGCTGGAAATGATGCCGGGCCCCATGAAATGGCACTCCCCTATTCTGCACACCATGGATACATGACACAGACAAGTGTTAGGCAAGGCAGGAAGTGAGGACTGGAAAACATGGAATAATGGAAGAAGTTAACGTACCATTCAAACCCCATCATTGTCTTCTTCGTCGTAGTAGTACTCCGGGACATCACCCCAGCCGCCATATGGCATGCCATGTGTGGCACCCTGTCGGTGGTTGCAGTGGATGGACTCTCGTCTGCGCCTCATGTCGTCCTCCTCACTGATCCACCGGTATTGTTCAAGGGCCTTAAGCTCTGAGTCCTTATCAAGGATGAAGCATTCTGGGTCGTAGACTTCGTCCTCTCCACTGTCGTATGTTGGAAACTGCTCTGGGTCCTACTCGTAGTCGTCGTCGTCGGAGACGTTGATTGTCTCCTACTCTGGACGAGCAGCTGCAGTGTCAGCCTAGCTTGTACTACCAGTGGATTCTGCTGCTACTACTACTGCTGCTACTTTTGATGCATCCTTCGCTGCCTCTGCCTCTGCTTGGGTGCCACTTGTGGGCCAGCGCCGGGCATATGCTTCTGCGAGCACTGGTGCTTCTGCTCTCTCCTATCGCTTCCGCAACGTTGCTTCTGCAGCAGACGCTGTTGGAGCCACGGCCGCTGGGTTGGTGCACTTGGAGATTGTGTGGCCTCGCAGGCCACATCGCCGGCATATGTTGTTTGCCTTCCGCCGCTCGTTGTGGTCCAACCACTTGCTTTGGGGCATTCCACGCCCACGGCGTGGTCCCGGCTATGTCCACGTAACCCCCTCTAGCGGGCTCAACGTGGCTAGGTCAACACACGGCATCGTGTTGTTGTACGCATGACAAAACGCCATCTTCATTAAGCCGACATCACAGAGAGGCTCTTGCAGTTGCCCCCCCAACAAGGAGGACTGTGCAGGCGTGCACGCAGGGTTGTCCCCACTCCTTCCATTCCCTACAGGTACAGGACCGTTGGGCGATGTTCACGTGGCGAACGCAGTTAGACACCCCACAGACCGTAGCCAGGTGTGGCCCCTCCTCTGCGACGTCATACCTGTAGCACATAACGGACGCATTCAGCAACCGGGCCTCTAGATTCCAGGCCAGATCACCCTTGCATGCTCTTGCCTCCTTCCTGCGTTCAGCCATGAGGCGCTGCACCCACACAAACAGGGAGACGAAGAAGAAAAATAGGTACAGTTTTTGCACTTTCAGGATGCGCGCGTTCAGAGACTTAGAGGCATTTGAAGTCATGGGTACACTGCAACCAATGGGGTAGTAGACACTGTTAAGAATGCTGTCCTGGCGTGCCCTGAACCACCCAAGTGTCCACGGCTACTTAGTGGAAAGAGACTTCCAAGGGAGGTGTGTGCTTTGGGTCACCACAAAACCACGGGAGCACAATTCCGACAGAATGCAGATTGCGGAAACGAAGAAAGGTTGAGGACCATTAATGGTTAGTTTGTTTGGTGAGATTGAATCAAATTTTTATAGCCTGTGATCTGAGCTTTCCAACACATTAAAACACGCCCAAAATGGAGCAGTATAGCTCCTGCTACGCCCATCCAAGCAACCCTCGGTGGAGCCGCCTTTGGCTGCCGCTCACGCGAGTAGTCTCTGACATGAGCCGACGACGGCTCGAATCGCCTTTCTTTGATTGACAAGTCAAAGGTGGCTCGCCCTGGTCCAGGGGACCTCCCTGGTTGCTTCCTCTAGGACCTTGGGGTCTATTGTGCCAGTTGGAGCTGAACACGGACCACCGGCGGTGGAGTATCCCGTCATTCCGGACTGGTACCAGATTCCACCTGCCGCACCACCAGAACTTTGGGTAGGTCAAACTTTCTGAATTCTCAACCAAATCAAGCAACTGAAAGCTTGTTATTGCATAGAAAGATCCATCAAATCTAAATCCGCAATCAGATCGGACATCCAGCCACTCTCTAGTGGTGGAACTAGGAAAACGACAAACGGCATCCATGGCAGGGGCACTTCTTAACAACCTCCCCTGTGTACCTTCCATGCCGGATGCCTGATGCTCACTCTTACTCGTCCGCTCCTGCGCCTTCAAGCCCTTCACAGCTTGTCAACCCAAGTCCTGAAAGGCTGATGACATGCCGATCCTAGGGCTGCGCCTTGCTTAAGGAATCCGCGAGCATGTACTTCGTGCTGCCATGCTACAGCACAACCTGTCCCTTCTCCACTATGTCGCGCGTGTCGTAGTAGCGCACGTCGATGAGCTTCATCCTCCTGTGCCGCGTTGGGTTGTTGGTCAGCGAGATGGAGCCAGTGTTTTCCTCCTGGACCATCGTAGGCTCCTGCTGCGGCACACCCAGCTCCCCTAGCAATATGCAGAGCCACACTGCTTCCTTGACTGCGTTGGCCAGAGCGATGTACTCTGCCTCCACTATGGAGGTGGCGATGCAGTCCTGTTTCCTGCTGCACCACGAGACCGCTGCACTTGCAAGGAAGAACACATAGCCAAAAGTGGACTTTCTCTTGTCCACATCGCCGGCGTAGTTCGCGTCAGTGTAGCAGACCAGCCGCAAGGGGTCTGACCTCCCCTTTCCGTTGTACTTCAGATGCGCATGCCGCGTTGCCTACAAGTATCGGAGGATACGCTTCACCGCTCTCCAGTGGAGTGGCCCCAGATTGGCCACATACCTGCTCACATGACCCACCGCATAGGCCTGGTCCAACCGAGTCGCCACCATGGCATACATGAGGCTGCCCACCACAGATTGGTAGGGTACCTCCGCCATGTCCTCCTTCTCCTCTTTAGTTTTGCGGCGCCATTGCCGCACTCAGCTCACAGCTGGTGGAGACCGGGCTGTGCACCGATTCGCAGTCCTCCATGTCGTACCGCTTCAGGACCTCGGTCACGTACTTGGCCTGCCACAGCTCAAGCGTGCGCGCCCTCTGATTCCACGTGATGCTCACCCCGTGGTAGTATTCCAGCTCCCCCATATCCGTCATCTTGAATTTGCTGCTCAGCTGCTCCTTTGCTACTGCAAAGCCACCAGATCAGATGAATACAGGATCAGATCGTCCACGTAGAGTGCGACAATCTGATGGAGTCCCTTACTGCGCCGCACATACACGCTCTGGTCTGACTCACAACGCTTGAAGCCGAGCTCCGACATGTAGTCGTCTATCTGCTGGTACCAGCACTTGGGCGCTTGTTTTTGCCCGTACAAGGCCTTCTGCAGCTTGCACACCTTGCCCGCCTGCGCATCCACCCCCTTTGGCACCTCAAGGTAAATCTCCTTGTCGATGATGCCGTTAAGGAATGCTGTCTTGACATACATTTGGTGGATCTCCATGTCCTTTGCGACTGCCACCGCAAGGATTTTCCGGATGCTTGTCAACTTGGCAACGGGCGCGAATATCTCATCGTAGTGTTCAACTTTTTACTGCGCGTACCCATAGCTACTAGCCGCACCTTATAATTCTTTTACCTTGCTATCCTTGGCCAGCCTCACCTTGAACACCCAATCTGAGCTGATCACCTTCGCCCCCTCAGGCAGATCCACCAGCTTGCAAGTGCTGTTCTCAGCAAGGGACGCAAGTTCAGATTATATTGTTGCCCCACTGCTGCCCGTCAGGCCGTGCAAGCACCTCTTGCACGGTTTTCAACTCCGTTGCGGCTGCCATCATGCACTGCACCATGCCGACCCATCGACCCGTGCTTGCGTCATATCGCTTCGTCGCATTCCGCTGCCTCCAGGGGCAACGTGGCGACCATATCGACGCTTGCTGGTCCTGCTGCTTCTCCGCTACAACATTGTCCTCGACCGTGGGCTCCCTTGTGTTGGCTGCCGCGTCTTGCTCTCCGGTGGCACTTGCACCTGCTGCATTACCCTGCTGCACTCCAGCAGCGTCGTCCTCTCAGGCATCGACCTCTGCAGCTGCCGGATCATTCTCACGTTCAAGGAGTTGGAACCACTCCCCCTGCTTTGGAGAGTGCGCAGCGTCAATGTTGTTGCTGCTTCTACATTAGCTTTGTTGCTCAACAAAGGCGACGTCGTGGCTTGTGATGACATCTTGTGTCCATGGATCAAAGAGGCGGTACGCCTTGAGCACACTCTCATACCAAACAAACGTGTACGCCTTTTTAGGCAGGTCCACTTTGGAGTCTCTTCTTTGCGCGGCCTGCACCAAATCGTGCGTCTTGCACCCCAACGTCTTCAAGTGTACCACACTTGGTTTGCGCTTGCTCTAAGCCTCCTGCAGCGTCTTCCAGCCGCTCTTCCTTTTCAGCACTACCGTTGGGGTGAGGTTGGTGATGAAGCACGTCGTGCTCACGGCCTTGGCCCACAGACTCTGTGGAACTTTGCGTCCACGAGCATTGTCCGTGCCATTGTGAGCAGCGTTTGGTTCATACGCTCTGCCACACCATTAGATTGCGGCGTGTACGAAGTGGTCCGCTGCCACTCCATGCCTTGCTCCTTCAGCCACCCTCTACAGCCCACGTACTCGCCGCCATTGTCGTTGCGTAGCGCTTTGACCTTGCGGCCACTCCGCCTCTCCACCGTTGCGACGTAATTCTTCAGCTGGTCCGGCACATTGCTCTTCTGCTTCATGAAGTAGACGCAGAGTTTTCTATTGCAATCATCGATGAAGGTGACGAAGTATCGCGCGCTCCCAATGGACGGAGTCTTGATCGGTCCGCACACATCACTGTACATGACCTCAAGCAGGTTCTCGGCCCGCCGTTGTCAGTCTTTGAACCGCTTACACTTTGCCTTGCCTATGATGCAAGGCTCACACTTGTGCTTTGCGGAATCTGCTACTACGCTTGCTGCACCGGAGATGTTGAGGCCGCGAACCATTTCGTGCTGCACCATCTCCTGCATGACTGCGGACGACGAGTGCCCCAGCCGCCAATGCCACAGCTACAGGTCTGCTCCCCCGCCTTTTGCAAGGTGGACGACGCGTGGTGGCGGGTCTGCTGCACATGTAGCCGAGGGAATGACCTTGGTCTCAACGATGTAGAGGCCTCCCTCGTGCTTTGCCTCGAGCACAACCTTGCCACCGTCGTCCATCCGCACGACTGCACCTTTCCTGCTGAAGAGTACTTCACACCCCTTGTCTGTCAAGCGGCTCACACTCAAAATGTCAGCCGGGCCGGGGACATGTTGCACATTTTGAATTACACACTACACCCTTTCACCACCAACCACCACCTCCACGTCCACATCACCTTGGCCTGTTGCAGGTTCAACCTTGTCATTGGCGACCACCATGGACTTGGCAGACTTGGTGTAGTTGATGAACCCCACCTTCTTGACTTGGGTATGCTCGTCCGCACCTGAGTCAAGGCACCTCCGGTTGGCGCCCTTCAGTTCGTGGTTCTTGGTGCCATTGAGGAACGCCTTCTTGCTTTTGCCGCCTTTGCCGCCGGACTGCGCTTCCTCCGGACACTCCTTGGCCCAATGGTCCTCCTTGCCACAATTGTGGCATGCACCCTTTTTGGCGCCCTTCTTGCCGCTGCCCTTACCGCCGCCTCGCTTGCCGCTGTTGCCACCCTGCATTTTGGTGACCAGGGCGGTTGAGGATGACAAGGTCTTGCCACTGCTCTGACGGTGCACCTCGTTGTGTATGTGCTCGACGACTGCGCTGTAGGTGAGTTTATTCTCCTCCCAACCTCCCAGTACGGTGATGAGAGGACTTCATCTGTCGGGTAGAGCCATGAGGAGCGCCATCGCCTACATCTTCGTGTCAATCTTCCACCCCACATCATTGCATTGTAAGGTAAGAGACTCGATCTGTTGCATGGCGGAAATGACGTCCTTTCCCTTCTTGATGCTCATCATCAAGAGTCGCTTCATTGCAAAGATCTTGTTGGCTAGGGATGTTGAATGGTGAATGGAGCAGAGCTTCTTCCACGCGTTAGCTGCCAGGTTGCAGCCTTGGATGTAGCCCTACCAAGATTCATGCAGCGTGGACAATAGGAGCATCAGCATCTCCGTGTTCTTCCTCGCGAAGGCAGTCTTCTCCTTGTCCGTTGCGCTCGCAACTTGAACCTCCGTGCCCTTCATGAGCTCCAGCAGTCCCTTCTGCGCGAGGTAGATCTCAAAATGCCACCGCCACAGCCCAAAGCCTGGATGTCCCATGTACTTGGATGGGCGAGGACTCTGTCTTCTGTGCCACGTTGAACTTCTGCAATGGACAGTCTCAAAGTGCGACGGCGATGTCGCCCGAAGCGACACTCCCGTGCGTTGCGGAAGCCGTGAACGTCATGGCAGGTAGATCAGGGCTGTGGGCCCCATAACCCTTTGTCAGGAATGCTTTCCTGGTGTGCTCTGATCCACCTAAGTGTCTACGGATACTTAGTGCAAAGGGAATTCCAAGGGAGGTGTGTGCTTTGGGTCGCCACAACACCAAAAGAGCAGAATTCTGGTAGAATGCAGACTGTGCAAACGAAGAAAGGATGAGTACCATTAATGGTTAGTTGATCTGGTGAGTTTAAATCAGACTATTATAGCCTGTGATATGAGGTTTCCAACGCATCCAAGCACGCCCAAAATGGAGCAATATAGCCCTTGCTACGCTCATCCAAGAAACTCTTGGTGGAGCCGCCTTTGGTTGCAGCTGACGCGAGTCGTCTCCGACATGAGCCGACGACCGCTCGAAGCGCCTTTCTTTGATTGATAAGTCAAAAGCCGGCTCGCCCTGGTCCACGGGACCTCCCTGGTTGCTTCCTCTAGGGCCTTGGGGTCTGTTGTGCCAGTTGGAGCTGAACACGGACCACCGGCGGTGGAGTATCCCATCACCCCGGACAGGTACCAGATTCCACCCGCCGCACCACCCAAACTTTGGGTAGGTCTAACTTTCTCAATCCTCAACCAAATTGGGCAACTGAAAGCTTGTAATCGCATGGAAAGATCCATGAAATCAAAATCCGCAATCAGATCGGACATCCAGCCACTCTCTAGTGGTTGAACCAGGTAAATGGCAAACGACATCCATGGCAGGGGCACTTCTTAACAACCCCCCCATGCACCTTCCATGCCGGATGCCTCATGCTCACTCTTACTCGTCCGCTCCTGCGCCTTCAAGCCCTTCACAGCTTGTCAACCCAAGCTGTACAAGGCTGATGACGTGCCGATCCTATGGCTACGCCTTGGTTAAGTAATCCGCGAGCATGTGCTTCGTGCCGCAATGCTGCAGCACAACCTATCTCTTCTCCACCATGTCGCGCGTGTAGTGGTAGCGCACGTCGATGTGCTTCATCCTCCTGTGCTACGTTAGGTTGTTGGTTAGCAAGATTGAGCTAGTGTTGTCTTCCTTGACCATCGTAGGCTCCTACTGCGGCACACCGAGCTCCCCTAGGAATATGCGGAGCCACACTGCTTCCTTGACCGCCTCGGCCAGAGCGATGTACTTTGCCTCCACTGTGGAGGTGGCGATGCAGTCCTGTTTCCTGCGGCACCACAAGACCGCTGCACTTGCAAGGAAGAACACATAGCCAAAAGTGGACTTTCTCTTGTCCACATCGCCGGCTTAGTTTGCGTCAGTGTAGCAAACCAGCCGCAAGGGGTCTGACCTCCCCTTTCCGTTGTACTTCAGGTGCGCGTGCCGCGTTGCCTACAAGTATCGGAGGATGCGCTTCACTGCTCTCCAGTGTAGTGGCCCTGAATTGGCCACATACCTGCTCACATGACCCACCGCATAGGCCAGGTCCGACCGAGTCGCCACCATGGCATACATGAGGCTGCTCACCACAGATTGGTAGGGTACCTCCGCCATGCCCTCCTTCTCCTCTTTATTTTGCGGCACCATTGCTGCACTCAGCTCATAGCTGGTGGAGACTGGACTGCGCACCGGTTCGTAGTCCTCCATGCCGTACCGCTTCAAGACCTCGGTCACGTACTTGGCCTGCCCCAGCTCAAAAGTGCGCGCCCTCCGGTTCCGCGTGATGCTAACCCCGAGGTAGTATTCCAGCTCCTCCATGTCCGTCATCTTGAATCTGCTGCTCAGCTACTCCTTGAGCTGCTGCAAAGCCACCAGATCAGATGAATACAGGATCAGATCGTCCACGTAGAGTACGACAATCAGATGGAGTCCCATTATCCACCGCACATACACGCTCTAATCTGACTCCCAAGTCCTGAAGCCGAGCTCCGACATGTAGTCGTCCATCTGCTGGTACCAGCACCTGGGCGCTTGGTTTAGCCCGTACAAGGCCTTCCTCAGCTTGCACACCTTGCCCGCCTAGGCATCCACCTCCTCTGGCACTTCAAGGCAGATCTCCTTATCGATGATGCCGTTCAGGAATGTCGTCTTGACATTCCTTTGGTAGATCTTCATGTTCTTTTCAACTGCCACCGCAAGGATTGTCCGGATGCTTGTCAACTTGGCAACGGGCACAAACGTCTCATCATAGTGTTCCACTTTCTGCTGCGCGTACTCTTTCGCCGCTAGCCGCGCCTTATACTTCTTCACCTTGCTGTCCTTGGTGAGCTTCACCTTGAACACCCAATTAGAGCTGATCACCTTCGCCCCCTCAGGCCAACCCACCAGCTTGCAAGTGCCGTTCTCAGCAAGGGACGCAAGTTCAGATTTTATTGTTGCCCCACTGCTGCCCGTCAGGCCATGCAAGTGCCTGTTGCACGGTTGTCGACTCCGTTGCGGCTGCCATCATGCACCACGGCATGCTTACTCATCGGTCCTTGCTCGCGTCATATCGCTTCGCCGCATTCCGCTGCCTCCGGGTGCGATGTGGCGACCTTGTCGACGCTTGCTACTGGTCCTGCTGCTGCTCTGCTACAACATTGTCCTCGACCGTGGGCTCCCCCGCGTTGGCTGCCGTGTCCTGCAATGTAGCGGCACATGCACCTGCTGCATTTCCGTGCTGCGCTCGAGCAACTCGTCCTCGGAGACATCGACCTCTGCAGCCGCCGGCTCCTCCTCACACTCAAGGAATTGGAACCACTCTCCCTGCTTTGGAGAGTGCGCAGCATCAATGTTGTTTCTGCTTTTATAGTAGCTCTGTTGCTCATCAAAGGTGACGTCGCGGCTTGTGATGACGTCCCGTGTCCTTGGATCAAAGAGGCGGTACGCCTTGAGCACACTCTTGTACCCAACAAACGCGTACGCCTTTGCACGCAGGTCCAGTTTGGAGTCTCTTCTTTGCGCGGCCTGCATCAATGCGTGCGCCTTGCACCCTAACGCCTTCAGATGCACCACACTTGGTTTGCGCCTGCTCCAAGCCTCCTACAGCGTCTTCCAGCCGCTCTTCCCTTACAGCACTGCCATTGGGGTGAGGTTGGTGATGTAGCACGCCGTGCTCACGGCCCCGATCCACAGACTTGATGGAAACTTTACGTCCACGAGCATTGTTGGCGCCATTATGAGCAGCGTTTGGTTCATATGTTCTGCCACGCCATTAGATTGAGACGTGTACGGAGTAGTCGGCTGCCACTGAATGCCTTTCTCCTTCAGCCACCTTCTACAGCCCACGTACTCGCCACCATTATCGTTGCGTAGTGCTCTGATGTTGCGGCCACTTTGCCTCTCCACCGCTGCGATGTACTTCTTCAGCTGGTCCAGCACATTGCTCTTCCGCTTCATGAAGTAGGCGCAAAGTTTTCTGTTGCAATCGTGGATGAAGGTGACGAAGTACCGCGTGCTCCCAATGGACGGCGTCTTGATCGGTCCGCACACATCATTGTACACGACCTCAAGCAGGTTCTCGGCCCGATGTTGTCCGTCTTTGAACGGCTTACGCTTTGCCTTGCCTACAATGCAAGGCTCACACTTGTGCGTTGCGGAATGTGCTATTGCGTTTGCTGCACCGGAGATGTTGAGGCCGCGAACCATTTCGTGCTTCACCATCTCCTGCATGACTGCGGACGACGAGTGCCCCAGCCGCCAATACCACAGCTACAGGTCTGCTCCCCCGCCTTTTGCGAGGTGGACGACGCGTGGTGGCGGGTCTGCTGCACATGTAGCCGAGGGGACGATCTTGGTCTCAACGATGTAGAGGCCTCCCTCGCGCTTCGCCTCGAGCACAACCTCGCCACCGCCATCCATCCGCACGACTGCACCTTTCCTGCGGAAGAGCACTTCACACCCTTTGTCTGTCAAGCGGCTCACACTCAAAATGTCAGCCGGGCCAGGGACATGTTGCACATTTTGAATTACACACTACACCCTTTCACCACCAACCACCACCTCCACGTCCACATCACCTTGGCCGGTTGCAGGTTCAACCTTGTCATTGGCGACCACCATGGACTTAGCAGACTTGGTGTAGTTGATGAACCCCACCTTCTCGACTTGGGTATGCTTGTACGCACCTGAGTCAAGGCACCTCCGGTTGGCACCCTTTAGGTCATGGTTCTTCGTGCCGTTGAGGAACGCCTTCTTGCTTTTGGCGCCTTTGCCGCCGGATTGCGCCTCCTCCGGACATTCCTTGGCCCAATAGTCCGCCTTGCCACAATTATGGCATGCACCCTTCTTGGCGCCCTTCTTGCCGCTGCCCTTACCGCCGCCTCGCTTGCCGCTGTTGCCACCCTGCATTTTGGTGACCAGGGCGGTTGAGGATGACAAGGTCTTGCCACTGCTCTGACGGTGCACCTCGTTGTGTATGTGCTCGACGACTGCGCTGTAGGTGAGTTTATTCTCCTCCCAACCTCCCAACACGGTGATGAGAGGACTCCATCTTTCGGGTAGAGCCATGACGAGTGCCATTGCCTACATCTTCGTGTAAATATTCTACCCCTTATCATTGCATTGTAAGGTAAGAGACTCGATCTGTTGCATGGCGGGAATGGCGTCCACACCATCCTCGATCCTCACTATCAAGAGTCGCTTCATTACAAAGATCTTGTTGTCTAGGGGTGTTGATTGGTGAATGGAGCAGAGCTTCTTCCACGCGTTAGCTGCCAGGTCGCAGCCTTGGATGCAGCCCCACCAAGATTCCTGCAGCGCTTACAATAGGAACATCATCACCTCCGTGTTCTTCTTTGCGAAGGCCGTCTTCTCCTCGTCCGTTGCGCTCGCAGCTTGAATCTCCGTGCCCTTCATGAGCTCCAACAGTCCCTTGTGCGCGAGGTAGATCTCAAAATTCCACTGCCAGAGCCCAAAGCCTGGACTGCTCTTGTACTTTTGGATGGGCACGGACTCTGTCTTCTGTGCCATGTTGAACTTCTGCAATGGACAGTCTCAAAGTGCGACGGCAATGTCGCCCGGAGCGACACTCCCGTGCGTTGCGGAAGCCGTGAACGTCTTGGCAGGTAGATCAGGGCTGTGGGCCCATAACCCTTTGTTTGGAATACTTTCCTGGTGTGCCCTGATCCACCTAAGTGTCTTTGGCTACTTAGTGCAAAGGAACTTCCAAGGGAGATGTGTGCTTTGGGTCGCCACAACACCAAAGTAGGAGAATTCTGGCAGAATGCAGACTGTGGAAACGAAGAAAGGATGAGGATCATTCATGATTAGTTGTTTTGGTGAGATAAGATCAGATTATTATAGCCTGTGATATGAGATTTCCAACGCATCCAAGCACTCCCAAAACAGAGCAGTATAGCCCTTGCTACGCCCATCCAAGCAACACTTGATGGACCCGCCTGTGGCTGCCGCCGACGCAAGTCGTCTCCGACATGAGCTGACGACGGCTGGAAGCGCCTTTCTTTGATTGACAAGTCAAAAGTTGGCTCGCCCTGGTCCAGGGGACCTCCCTGGTTTCTTCCTTTAGGGCCTTGGGGTCTGTTGTGCCAGTTGGAGCTGAACACGGACCACTGGCGGTGGAGTATCCCGTCACCCCGGACGGGTACCAGATTCCACCCGCCGCACCACCCGAACTTTGGGTAGGTCTAAGTTTCTGAGTTCTCAACCAAATCGAGCAACTGAAAGCTTGTAATCCCATGGAAATCAAAATCTGCAATCAGATTTGACATCAAGCCTCTATCTAGTGGTCAAACTAGGAAAACAACAAACGGCATCCATGGCTGGGGCACTTCTTAACTATCTCCCCCGTGCACCTTCCATGCCGGATGCCTCATGCTCACTCTTACTCGTCCGCTCCTGCACCTTCAAGCCCTTCACAGCTTTTCAACACATGCCCTGGAAGGCTGATGACATGCCGATCCTAGGGCTGCACCTTGGTTGAGCAATCCGCAAGCATGTGCTTTGTGCTGCAATGCTGCAGCACAACCTGTCCCTTCTCCACCATGTTGCGCGTGTAGTGGTAGCGCACGTCGATGTGCTTCATCCTCCTGTCCTGCGTCGGGTTGTTGGTCAGTGAGATGGAGCTAGTGTTTTCCCCTTGGACCATCGTAAGCTACTACTCGAGCACACCGAGCTCCTCCAGCAATATGTGGAGCCACACTGCTTCCTTGACCGCCTCGGCATGAGCGATGTACTCTGCCTCCACTGTGGAGGTGGCGACGCACTCTTATTTCCCGCTGCACCACGAGACTGCTACACTTGCGAGGAAGAACACATAGCCAAAAGTGGACTTTCTCTTGTCCACATCGCCGGCGTAGTACGCGTCAGTGTAGCAGACCAGCCGCAAGGGGTCTGACCTCCCCTTTCTGTTGTACTTGAGGCGTGCGTGCCGCGTTGCCTGCAAGTATCGGAGGATGCTATTCACCGCTGTCCAGTGTAGTGGCCCCGGATTGGCCACATACCTGCTCACATGACCCACCGTATAGGCCAGGTCCGACCGAGTCGCCACCATGGCATACATGAGGCTGCCCACCACAGATTGGAAGGGTACCTCAGCCATGTCCTCCTTCTCCTCTTTGTTTTGCGGTGCCATTGCCGCAGTCAGCTCACAGCTGGTGGAGACCGGACTACACACCGGTTCGCAGTCCTCCATGCCGTACTGCTTCAGGACCTCGGTCACGTACTTGGCCTGCCCCAGCTCAAGCATGCGCATCCTCTGGTTCCGCGTGATGCTCACCCCGAGGTAGTATGTAAGCTCCCCCATGTCTGTCATTTTGAATCTGCTGCTCAGCTGCTCCTTGAGCTGCTACAAAGCCACCAGATCAGATGAATGCAGGACCAGATGGTCCACGTAGAGTGCGACAATCAGATGGAGTCCCTTACTGCGCCGCATATACAAGCTCTGGTTTGATTCACAATGCTTGAAGCCGAGCTCCGACATGTAGTCGTCCATCTGCTAATACTAGCACCTGAGCGCTTGTTTTAGCCCATACAAGGCTTTCCGTAGCTTCCACACCTTGCCCGCCAGCGCATCCACCCCCTCTGGCACCTTAAGGTAGATCTCCTTGTCGATGATGCCGCTCAAGAATGCCGTCTTGATATACATTTGGTTGATCTCCATGTCCTTTGGGACTGCCACCGCAAGGATTGTCCGGATGCTTGTCATCTTGGCGACGGGCGCAAACGTCTCATCGTAGTGTTTGATTTTCCGCTGTGTGTACCCTAGCGCCACTAGCCGTGCCTTATACTTCTTCACCTTGCTGTCCTTGGTGAGCTTCACCTTGAACACCCAATTAGAGCTGATCAACTTTTCCCCCTCAGGCCAATCCACCAGCTTGCAAGTGCCGTTCTCAGCAAGGGACGCAAGTTCAGATTTCATTGTTGCCCCACTGCTGCCCGTCAGGCCATGCAAGTGCGTCTTGCACGATTGTCAACTCCGTTGCGGCTGCCATCATGCACCGCGCCATGCCGACCCATCCGCTCGTGCTCGCGTCATATCGCTTTGCCGCATTCCGCTGCCTCTGGGTGCGACATGGCAACCTTGTCGACGCTTGCTACTGGTCCTGCTGCTGCTCTGCTACAACATTGTCCTCGACCGTGGGCTCCCCCGCGTTGGCTGCCGCGTCTTGCACTCCAGCGGCACCTGCACCTGCTGCATTTTCCTGCTGCGCTCGAGCAACTCGTCCTCGGAGACATCGACCTCTGCAGCCGCCGGCTCCTCCTCGTACTCAAGGAATTGGAACCACTCTCCCTGCTTTCGAGAGTGCGCAGCATCAATGTTGTTGCTGCTTCTATAGTAGCTCTATTGTTCATCAAAGGTGACGTCGCGGATTGTGATGATGTCCTGTGTCCATGGATCAAAGAGGCGGTACGCCTTGAGCACACTCTCGTATCCAAGAAACGCGTACGCCTTTGCACGCAGGTCCAGTTTGGAGTCTCTTCTTTGCGCGGCCTGCACCAATGCGTGCGCCTTTCACCCCAATGTCTTCAAGTGCACCACACTTGGTTTGCGCCTGCTCCAAGCCTCCTACAGCGTCTTCCAGCCGCTCTTCCCTTTCAGCACTGCCATTGGGGTGAGGTTGGTGATGTAGCACGCCGTACTCACGGCCTCGGCCCACAGACTCTGTGGCAAATTTACGTCCACGAGCATTGGCGTCGCCATTGTGAGCAGCGTTTGATTCATACGTTCTGCCACGCCATTAGATTGAGGCGTGTACGGAGTAGTCGGCTGCCACTGAATGCCCTGCTCCTTCAGCCACCTTCTACAGCCCACGTACTCGCCGCCATTGTCGTTGCGTAGCACTCCGACTTTGTGGCCACTCTGCCGCTCCACCGCTGCGATGTACTTCTTCAGCTGGTCCAGGACATCGCTCTTCCGCTTCATGAAGTAGGCGCAAAGTTTTCTGTTGCAATCGTGGATGAAGGTGACGAAGTACCGTGCACTCCCAATGGACGGCATCCTGATCGGTCTGCACACATCACTGTCCACAACCTTAAGTAGGTTCTCGGCCCGACGTTGTCCGTCTTCAAACGGCTTGCACTTTGCCTTGCCTACAATGCAAGGCTCACACTTGTGCTTTGCGGAATGTGCTACTGCGCTTGCTGCACCGGAGACGTTGAGGCCGCGAACCATTTCGTGCTTCACCATCTCCTGCATGACTGCGGACGACGAGTGCCCCAGCCGCCAATGCCAGAGCTATCGATCTGCTCCCCCGCCTTTTGCGAGGTGGACGACGCGTGGTGGCGGGTCTGCTGCACATGTAGCCGAGGGGATGACCTTGGTCTCAACGATGTAGAGGCCTCCCTCGCGCTTCGCCTCGAGCACAACCTCGCCACCGCCATCCATCCGCACGACTGCACCTTTCCTTCGGAAGAGCACTTCACACCCCTTTGTCTGTCAAGAAGCTCACACTCAAAATGTCAGCCGGGCCGGGGACATATTGCACATTTTGAATTACACACTACACCCTTTCACCACCAACCACCACCTCAACGTCCACATCACCTTGGCCGGTTGCAGGTTAAACCTTGTCATTGGCGACCACCATGGACTTGGCAGACTTGGTGTAGTTGATGAACCCTACCTTCTCGACTTGGGTATGCTCCTCTGCACCTGAGTCAAGGCACCTCCGGTTGGCACCCTTTAGTTCATGGTTCTTCGTACAGTTGAGCAACGCCTTCTTGCTTTTGGTACCTTTGCTGCTGGACTGCGCCTCCTTCGGACATTCCTTGGCCCAATGGCCCTCCTTGCCACAATTATGGCATGCACCCTTCTTGGTGCCCTTCTTGCCACTGTCCTTACCTCCGCCTCGATTGCTGCTGCCGCTGCCACCCTGTGTTTTTGTAACCAGGGCAGTTGAGGATGACAAGGTCTCGCCACCGCTCTGACGGTACACCTCGTTGTGGATGTACTCGACGACAGCGCCGTAGGTGAGTTTATTCTCCTCCCAAACTCCTAGCACAGTGATGAGAGGACTCCATTTGTCGGGTAGAGCCATGAAGAGCGCCATCGCCTACATCTTCGTATCAATCTTCCACCCCGCATCATTGCATTGTAAGGCAAGAGACTCGATCTGTTGCATGGTAAAAATGACGTCCTTACCCTCCTCGATCCTCACCGTCAAGAGTCGCTTCATTGCAAAGATCTTGTTGGCTAGGGATGTTGATTGGTGAATGGAGCAGAGCTTCTTCCATGCGTTAGCTGCCGGGTCGCAGCCTTGGATGTAGCTACAGTGAGATTTATGCAGGGCTGACAATAGGAGCATCAGCGCCTCTGTGTTCTTCCTCGCGAAGGCCGTCTTCTCCTCGTGTGTTGCGCTCGCATCTTGAACCTCCGTGCCCTTCATGAGCTCTAGCAGCCCCTTGTGCGCGAGGTAGATCTCAAAATGCCACCGCCAAAGCCCAAATCCTGGACTGCCCATGTATTTTTGGATGGGCGAGGACTCTGTCTTCTGTGCCATGTTGAACGTTTGCAATGGACAGTGGCAAAGTGCGACGGCGATCGCCCGGAGCGATACTCCCGTGTATTGCGGAAGCCGTGAACGTCTTGGCAGGCAGATCAGGGCTATGGGCCCATAACCCTTTGTCAGGAATACTTTCCTGGCGTGCCCTGAACCACCTCAGTGTCCAAGGCTACTTAGTGCAAAGAGACTTCCAAGGGAGGTATGCGCTTTGGGTCGCCACAACACCAAGGGAGCAGAATTGTGGCAGAATGAAGACTGCGGAAACAAAGAAAGGATGAGTACCATAAAAAAATAAGTTGTTCTTGTGAGATTACATAAGATTATTATAGCGTGTGATCCGATCTTTCCAACGCATCCAAGCACGCCCAAAACGCAGCAGTATAGCCCCTGCTACGCCTATCCAAGCAACCTTTGGTGGAGCCGCCTTTGGCTGCTGCCGACGCGAGTCGTCTCCGACATGAGCTGACGACGGCTTGAAGCGCCTTTCTTTGATTGGCAATTCAAAAGGTGGCTTGCCCTGGTCCATGGGACCTCCCTGGTCACTCTCTATAGGGCCTTGGGGTCTTTGGAGCCAGTTGAAGCTGAACACGGACCACCGGCGGTGGAGTATCCCGTCACCCTGGACAGGTACCAGATTCCACCAGTCGCACCACCTGAACTTTGGGTAGGGGTCACTTTCTGAATTCTTATCCAAATTGAGCAACTGAAAGCTCGAAATCTAATGGAAAAATCCAAGGAGTGCAAATCTGTAATCAGATCGGACATCCAGCATTTCTCTAGTGGTCAAACGAGGAAAACGGCAAACGGTATCCATTGCAAGGGCACTTCTTAAGAGACACGCGTACACCGCTCCAGCCGGATGCCGCCCACTCCGCCGCTTCCAAACAAGTAAAATGCACAGCGTGGATATTGCCGCCTCATGATCTCCTCGCACCGTTGAAACTCTGTGTTGGTCAACACTTGGGCCGGACGCCAGCGTAAAAAACCCGCGTGCTTGCCATACCGTTTACGAACATTCTACCAAAGGTGCCATGCACAATAAGTGTGCGTGGCACCTGACAGCTTAGTGCCCAGGGCATTGATAAGTCCCTTCTGCTATGTCCCACTGCGCTGCGGTAGGGTAGGCGATTGAGAGGTGGAAGCTGAACAAGGTCCAATGGTCCTCGTTTTCTGTGGGCACCAGTGCCCACGCCATGGGCACTGCATGATCGATGGCGTAAAAATACTACGCCACCAACAGCGTCTGCTTGTGGCCGTTCTTGAGGAACGCTCCTTCCATCATCATGATGCGACAGGATTATTGAAAACCAAGGACTATCGCGCCATGGGCCACAAAGGCCCGGTGGCAGACGTTGCCCTCAGTCACCTCAGCAACAGCGTGCGCGTTGCTGTCTAGACTTGTGAGCTGCAAAAAACCATCCATGACATGGGGTCAGACACTTCCACAAAGAAATGTAGGGAAGAAAAAGGACAAGTTCACAGAAATCACCTCTTGCATAGACGCAGAAAGCACGGAGCATGACATGGTCCGAGAGCCTAGAAGCTTCTCTTGTGCCGCCACCTTTGCGTGATACAGTGTTCCGCGGTCGACGTCCTTGCCGGTCACATTCTTGATGACTACCTCAAGGCTGGTTACGTTCGCGCATGGGTTCTTCTGCAACGTGGCAGCAATATGCCAGGATACCCAATTGACGGTTTTGGCTGGATCTCCACGGCCGCTACCAGCACCAGGGACACAGTGGTGTCCTTCCTTCCACTCAGAAACTTTCACCATCTGACTTTGCGTGCACACGTGGGCGCGCAAAATCCACGGGCGGTCGTTCTCTTTGAATTGTGAACAACGAGCTGTGAACTTGGTGGGCTCACTCTGCAACCACCACACGTTCATGAGGTTCTTGATGAGGTAGTTGTCCACGGCCCAATGACACTCGCCCATGTCCTTGAACTCCATGCCACCCAGGAAGGCTCCATTGACCTTGGTGCAGTTTGGTGCTTTTTTGCCTGGCTCATCGTCCGATGACACTACAAAAAATGACCCCAAAAACATGACAATTGTAGCAAGTACAGAGGGATTGAACGTGCACCACAAAAAAATAAGGAAAAACTACAAGCGGGACGAGCCAACGGAAGGCCTTTTGCCCTACAGTGGTTCGTGAACGGCCTAGCCGTAGCTTAGGGGCGGCAGGCTTCTCTTGCGATGACAGGATGATGACAAATTCAGTGTCCAATCTTGCATAAAAAATCAGGCGACCGGCAGAAGGGGGGGAAGAGACACTTGGCTGATCCAGAACAGGGCGTGCTAAGGAAGGCGGTGGGGACCCAAGGGTGCGGTCATCAGACTGCCCGCGTCCCTGCCTACGGGATGCGAACCAGCGCAATTTTCCAGCCATAGTGTGTGAAAATGGGTATAGAATGAAAATCGTGAGTACTTAAACCTGGGGATACCCATTTTGGCGCTCACCTGGGTGTAAGACGTCCTGAGCCATACTCGGCACCAGGGCTGCAATACCGTGGTATTTAGTACCGCGGTACTCGAGTACCGCGGTACCATAATACCACGGTACAAATACCGCGGTATCATGACTTTGTGGCAGCTCATTACCGATATCGGTACCGACACCGCGTTACCGACGGTATTGGTAATGTACCGCGGTATTATACAATTACCGTGGTACACGGTATACCAATGTCTCAAACATACATGGTACCACGGTACTAAAATGTGTACCACGGTACTGAATGCCCGAATGTTTTTCTAACACCAAAAATGAATTCTAAGCTTAAAAAATGAGATAAGTAATAGATTTCATGAACTTGGAACTGAAATCTATTTACTCACAAAGAAAGGATACACCTTTACATGATATTCAATTGTGATATGGAGATGTTTAGGTGGAGTAGAAGTTAGGGAACATGAAATGAGGGAAGGGGAGGAGGGCGAAGTTATGAAGAGATACTCTAGTTGAATACTGTAGTCTCTTATATTCGCTTATTTTTTAGAGCTCAATAAAAGGACAGTTAGATTTGACTATAATTTTCAGCCTTGGAATTTTGGACCTGTTTGTCCAAAAGCCCCGGTATCTTCTTAGTGTCTTATTTTGGTCAAACGTCCATGTCCTTGGTCTGTCCATAGGACTTTGCTTTTGAATTTTGAATTTTTGAATGTCAAGGGAAAATTCGTACGTTGCAGCTCACTTTGCACGTAGATTTATATGTAGATTTCCTGTCCATTGCGAGCGTCTGAATGCACACTCATCCGCACTACTACATTGACTTAGTTGTAGCGCGTTACCGTTACTTGTCAAGTTTTTTTTCTTTCACTTTCTCAATACTGCGTTACTGTACCACGGTATGATACCGCGGTACAGAAGAGGGGTACCCTGCCAGGTCAGTACCGATACCGTACTGGTACCGCAAAAAGGAATACCGTACCGCGGTACTACAATACCGCGGTACAAAAACACGGTATACCGCGGTACCGGTAATACCGGCATCAGCCCTGCTCGGCACCGTGCCGAGGCAGTGGAAGGTGACTAGGACGGAGTTGTAATGGGCATTGCTAGGTCAAACTCATTGGTTAGGACAGAACGGAAGGGGGGGGGGGGTACACAAGGAAGCCAACTCCTGCGTGGCATACGTTACACCTGAACCGAAGCTTGCCTGGCTGTCAGCGTCACGGACCGTTGTGTCGATCGAACGTACCGCAAACGCCAAGGAGGACACATTTATGCCAGCTGGACATGCCGGGATCTGTTCTACTTCATGCATGCGACCTCCGACAAGTCGAGCTGGTGCCTGAGTTGACTTACGAGGACCAACGCAAAACATGACAGTACCCCCTTGCAAAAAGACCCCAAACACACGTACATATTTGTTTTGTCAAACAACATAATGTAATGTATCCCCTTTTGCAGTTCACGCCTCCACTCCGACAACCTTATACGACACTTTGTTCATGAAGATGACATCACAGTTTGTGCAACAGGCGAATATATTTTTATGCCGTGGGTACTTACCTAGAAATAAACAATGGTGAGCCCGTCATTTTGAAAAAGGAACTGCATACCCGTATGCCGTTGCTTTTTTTTTATTATTTATTTAAAGGCCTGGGTATGCCATTAGCAGGTGTGGTATTCATGTGTATGCCATACTTGAAATTTTGTATGCCGGGTATGGCGTGTCTAATTTTCGACCCATGGGTATGCCAGTTTAATAGTGCGTGCGGTCTGGGTATCCGAGCTATTTCACCCATAGTAGTTTGCGGTTGGGTTTGAAATTCATTTTTCTGCAAACCAAGTGTGGTTTATGTGCTGTGAAAAAAACCGGATTATTTGAAAAAAACATTTTTGCTCGATCGCGATCAAACGATGACCCTTTTTGGACAGAATAGACAAGATATCCATGCGCCCGAAGGGTTGACCCTCCCATATCCATGAACGAAAACTTGTTTTTGCCATATCCAGTAGTGCAACATACAAAAATGCCATATCCACGACATTGTGCGATTAGCATGCCATATCATGAAACTGTTGCACCGCAAACTGTTGCACCATGTTGTTTGGAGGGGGGCTATTCAGTATGTATTCGCATTGTTTTAACCGGTCAATTTCCACATCCGAGAGCTTTCTTTGAAAACATGTTGTCCACTCTGTGAATCATCGCTTTGACGCTGAAATTTTTCGTCAGTGTCAATGATGCATTATGTTGCTAATGTCGCAAACTAGTATTGACATGACACTTTAAACCGCAAACTGAGGTTTCCAAAGCACATAAATTTCTTGTTATTCTTCACTTGTGGTAATATGAAGTGTACCTCCACATGCGCAATTGACACCAGAATAATGTCTTGGAGACAGAACTCAACAAGTCTGCGTATACCAATGAGTGGGTCGGGGAGTTTGCCTGGCTTGAAGTGATTGCGGCTCATGTTCCTTATGATATGTACTTATGGCCTCCATTGCACGAATGTTTCATACGTGGTATGACATGCTTGTGAAGAAATCTTTTTTAGGTGCCCTTACTTGGATATGTTAAATTTAAAATGGTGCAATGGATGATGACATGTCCATAGACATGAGATGTCAACTTCATAACATACGAACTTATCATTTTTTTATTCCGATGTAGGCCTACATTTACCACGGAAATACTATTATCAATTTCAAGTGTTTAGAAATGGAATATCCAATTCCATCTCAAAATGCAACTCCATACGCAAGTACATTGTTTGGGAAATGAAGAACAATTTGTGCAATAAAGTCATGGTGGCCACTCTCACATATCCAGTCACAGTGCAATGCTAGGGATAAAGGGACCAGGGCGTTTGATGACCAACCAAGGCTGGACTAACGGAGGCAAAGAGGAAATTCATGATATGATCTCACAGGCTGCAAACAAGTTTTCAACGACACAGACGTACTTTGTGTAGCATTGAACATGGCCATCATCATCATCTGACTCTGCAGTATCCATGGTAGAATAATAGTCTTCAGTGTCGCTGTGGTTGATGTCACAGAAGATGTCTTCTTCATATTTCCCAGATGCACTATCACCATTTGGGGAGTGTCCATGAGAATATGGACACATGTACATCTACACCATGTGAACTGGCTTTGGAGCCCAGTCATTGTAATGCATAAGGAAGTACACCACACTAGCGCCAGCAATAAATGATGTCACACACCCCATGAGACTTGTTTCAAGTATCAAGTGTTGAAGTATGTATGGTGGAGTGGAAAGAAAAAATTGAAGAGAGAGAATAAACTACCCAATGAATCATGCTTTTCATTGAAGAACGGATTACTATGAAGGGTCCAAATAAAGGATTCATAAGGTATCCTATTTTGTGGTTATGGAATGGTCTTCTTGTACAGATTCAACACTACAATAACCAATTGAATTTTAATAAACAAGTATTCAAATGGTATTGCTCTTTCACCGAGACAGGTCTTGTAATACAAATATACTCCGTTCCATCCAGCACTGTGTGCAAAGGAGCCATGTGCAATCTGATCCTCTATAATCCTACTCATTTTCAAATTCCTGCACATCAACTAGCTTCCTTATAAAAAAGAAGGCACTTGGGCAGAAAAATGTCTTATGGTCTCAGATATGGCTGTTGGTTACACATGTAGCTTCTGGTCACACAAGTGGCTGCAGACCACATTGTTGCATGATCTGCTTAACATGGAACAAATAGTGAAAGTTTTCATGAGCATGAGGAAAAATGATACAACTGAAAGAATGTCAAACTTGAAAGATGAATAGAATGTAACTTACAGATCAGAAGACCACGGGATCCTCGTTCCACTTATCCACGCATTCCTGCAACCCATCCATGATGCATGCCTGTTGCTACACCCAGACACTACGCACCTCCCACTCCCTCTACTGGCAAGGGTCATCGTAGTGGTCTTTGTCGTCGTCCTCCTCACCTTCTGCATCAGACAGGATGTGCCTCTTTGGATCATGCATCTTGTCCTGTGCCGAGTCATAGCCCGCACCCTCAGGTTCGCACTGAACATTTTCGTCTCCGGTTATTGTTGTTCCTGTTGCTGTTGTGACTGCTGAGGCTGCAGCTACAACTCTGGTTGTAGCTGCACTTGTGCTCCTGCTACATGTGTGCCCTGCCCATCCACAGCGTGCACCTATGCCAAAAGGAAAACACTGTTGTTTGCATCAGTACCTCTTGCAGCTGAAGCTGATGCGGCTACAAATGACGTTCCAGTAGCAGCTGAGGCTGCCTCAGCTGCTGTTACGACGACTTCTCATCTAGCCTTGGTCTTTCTTGGACGCAAGCTTCTAGCAAAGGCCTCTTTCCTGAAAGCGTCCTCTGCGTACTGCAGGTGATGGTGAAGAGCATTCGCAGCTGCGTCTGCACCTGGACCCACAGCTGGTTTTTTTGTACACTTGTTTTTGGTGTAGCCCTTTTAGCAACACCATGGGAAGATGTAATTCTTCTGAAGCTTGTCTTCCTGCTCCCGGTGGGCGCTCTTGGGCCAACCTACACCATTGTTTGGGCCCAGTTGCTTCCACAAGACTCCCTCCTTGACTTGTAGCAACGCACGGTTGACGCCAGGCATGGGAAAGTTTTCAGTGCGCTTGTTTTCCATGCGAGTGTGTCCAACGTCGCATAGGGGCTCTGCCTATTCACCACATCTGATGATGAAGGCACATGCATGAGCACAAGGTTGGCCCCTCTCCTTCCACGCACCGCACGCGCACGTGCGGTTTAGCACGTTGACAAAACGTGTCCTGTTGCTTGGCTTGGTTACGCTGGCCGAGTGTGGTCCTTCCTCCATGACATCATAGTCGTGGCTTGTGACGGCGCCATTGCAAATCCGCTTCGCAGGAGTGGGTGCCAGTTGACCCTCACATTCTCGGTGATCTGCAAGCAAGTGTTGCACCCATGTGTATAAGGAGACAAAACAGTAGAAGGGAAAGAGTTTCATGTACTCCTCAATGTGCGTATTCAAGGATTCCGCAGAATTCAAGCTAGTGTGTCTTCCACGGCTGACAGGATAGTACACTCTTGCCCACTACTCTCTCGGGATTCCGCCAACTCCATCCGCTCCAAGAGGTAAACTGCTGCTTTGGAGTTTACAGCTCGCAGCTGTTCCTCACACCTCTGCCACTTTGCTGGTATGAGCCCATGGACTAGAAACCAAAACCAGCAGCCCGATTATTTGTCTAACTTTTGTCTGATGTTCTACCACAGATAGTAGTAGGAGTAGGTGTGATGTGTCCTGGGAAAATTCTACTCCACCGTGTTCAGTGATTCCTTGTCACGGTCGGAAATCACCACGGTATCTTGTTGTGCCGTGGTAGGATACACCGTTGCCAACCATTCACAAAACCACTTTTAGTTGTCCCCGTTCTCTTCGTGCACCGTTGTCCAGGCCCTGGGGATGGAATTTTGGCTATCTTCCATGGTGAGGATACACTTAAGATGCTGGAATCCTAACATTGTGGCTCTTGGTGCCACGAAAGCATGGATGAATACGTCATCTTCACTTGCCTTGGTGATAGCGTGCGTGTTACAGTGGACACACATGAGCTGCAAAATGAGTGCAAACTGGAGTAAGGAGAACGTATGGAAACTGATGCCGGTAGTATTAGAAGAAGAAACAAATGCAATTTCATTTGACATACCTCCTTGTAGTACACTGGGAAGAGGTTCCGGGATAAAGCTTCAGGGTCGAGGAGGTTTTCCTGCACCTTGACCTTCCCTTGGTACAAGGTGATTTTGTCCAATGCCTTGCCCGTTGCCATTCGCACCAATGCGGACAAAGTTTCTATGTTGGCAGTCAGGTTCCACTTCAAATTCGACTCTATCTGCCGTGTTACCCATTTTACAGTCTTTGTAGGATCCCTACGTCTGACACTGGGGACACACTTGTGATCATCGACGATCTCAGCCACGATGACTGAGGCTCCATTTGGGGTGGTATGCACACGAAGAAGCAATAGACAGCCCTTGTCTTTGAACTGCCTACAACTGCTGTGAAGCACGTCTTCTCACTGGACAACCACCAGATTGTCATGCGGTTGGTGATTGCATAGTCATAGATGGTTGCATGAGGCTCCACCATGTTCCTCAATGTCATTCTAGCCAGAAAAGCTGGCTTGGCCTTCTTGCACTTTGGGGCCCCATCCATTGCCTCATCGTTAGAGGACACTACAAAGTATAGCATGGAAGAACAACAAATTTAGGGTTGGGTGCCATGAACAATACAGGACACACAAAGTTGAAAAGCCATAGTTTTTACAAGCAGCATGACTCGGACGAGAAAGACTCTCAGATTCTCTTGCTTGTTCAGTTGAAGTCAGAAATACTTCAGTATGCTACTCATCCTCAACGTGCTCTTCATTCACCAGGGTTTGGATGGAAGGGGTTTGGGGAACGAAACCTGGCTCATTGATTTGGGGGCGTGTCAGTCTTTACGGTGGAGAGACTAGGGGAGAGTCTGATGTCTTACGCCTACGCGAGGCTGTCCAACACAACTCGGCAACCATCTTATGTAATGTGGGTGCTTTGTTCATAAAATAGAAAGTACCTATGATGCCCCCAATTTTGCCGCGCCCCTGATTATCTCCGCGCAGACACAATTCCGCGCCGTCCGCGGATCCCACACTTCTCACTGCTATCACAGTTCTACTAAGACACGTAGCGGAATCACGGGACCCCAACCTCTAGTTATTGGCAATTCTGCGAACGGAAGGCCTGAATCTTTGTGCACAAACCTCACCGATGAACGACACTCCGCGGTTCACTCCTTGCCACACGGGAGCCGCCACCGCGTGGCTTCCAGCTCCTCTCCGTGGAACCTTTTGTTCCGCGGACGTGTGCAAGCGAAGGCTCCGCCGGCAGTTCGCTTCACTCGGACTTTCGGTTCTTCGCGCACACAACCTCCACAACCCGTGGAGAACGGTCCGAGGATTACAGAAGGCACGGAGACAATGGGATAGCGAGCAACGGGAGTGGTTAAATGTCTTTAGATGAATTTTGCAGAGTACACGGAAGAGTATGCAAGACTGAGTTGCACTTGTGCTACTGCTATTGAGGCCCTTTTCTACTTGGGACTCCGCACGGCGTGTCTACCTGCCGTCGGTCTCATCCCTCTCATACTACCCTCTTTCCCCCTACTTGGACTCCACGCGGTGCGGCTACGCACCGCGGGTCTCGTCCTCAGCCATCCACCCATACACACACATAGTACATCCTCTACTGACTTTCTTCATCCGCGGCTTGAACATGCGGTTCTTCGTGTTCTTCCTTGAATCTTCGTCTTCCGCGTTGCGTCTCCAGGTGCTGCTCCATGATTGATGCAAGATTACTCATTCTGATTGGATGTTCTTCCCTTGATGGCTCGGCCCTTCCGCTGACCTATCTGCACCCTGTCGGTGATTGCGGATCTTGCTGCGGCTTGTCCTTGTTCTCCTTGCACCGCGGATTTCCCGCCACCGCTTCCCCCCTCTTTCTCTTTCCATCGCGAGCACTTGAGCTGGTGGAACCGCCGCAGGTGGTTGTGCTAACCTGCGGCGGCTCTCCTGTAGACTCCCTGGTCCTCATCGCCCCTGGACTCCGCGCCACCCCTCGCTCAACCGCGTCCGCGGGAGCCAGGGTCCTGTGCGCAGATCCCAGCCTGCCCCATGCCTCTCTCCGCGGATGAATCTTTCCCGCGGAGCTGCGGTGGAAGTTTGCTTGACACTGATGCCCCCAACCCCCCTTTTTCGCAAGACTCTGTCCCAGAGTCTCTTAGCGAGTTATCCGCTTGAAGTGTTTGCGGGGCCTGGGACGGTTCTGTTCCTGGCACGGCCTGTAGTACTTCTCCACGGTTCCTCCCTTCCTCTGGAGCCTTTCCGCACACTGATCGTGGACGAAGAGTCTGCACCCTTCGCACCATGCTTCCATCGTGGGTACGGTGACCAGCTTCTTGCATGAGGAGCAGTGTGGTGCGCGCTCGTATTTTTTGCAGCTTGAGCACTGGTAAACCCTTTTGCCCTCGTTGCTCCGCCCCACCTCCGCGGTGCAGTGCTCATGTGCAATTCCTCCGCAGTGTTCGCAGCGATAGACTATCCCTTCGAGCCGTCCGCCGCAGTTGTCCCTGGTGCAGGTTCGTTTGTTGGAGAACTTCCACTTGATCTTCCGTGTCTTGCCGCGACAGCTACTGCAGGTCCAGATGCCCTCCTTCCCGCGCACCCCACACCGCAGGTGGCACATTGTCCTGCACATTCTGCACGGCTTGCCGAACTCTGTTAAATCCTCCGCACATGCCCCGCAGACTGGAGCCAAGGTGTCTTCATCATAGGATAGTGTGGCCCCTTCCTCCACGGCGGCAATTCCTACACACTTGTGGCACTGTCCCACCCAAACCGAGCTGCCTGTATCCAGGCAACCTTGGTGGGCCAGCCTGTTGCATTGACGGCAGTGCTCACCCTTGCTGACCGCCCTGACACAGGTGGGGCAGCTCTCCGCGGTTGCTCTGGGCGAGTCTTCCTCATTCTTCGAGTCCAGTTCTTCCCCTTCCATGGTTACCTGCGGTGGCTTCCGTGTTCCCTGCTGATGTTCGGCCTCTCGGCGACACCGCCTGCACCTCTTCGGTCCGCTGCGCACCCCTTTTTCATTCCGCGACTGTTCCAGGCACTTGTCACATATTTTCCGGTGACATCTTTCACAGTCCTGCACCGTCCTGCCCCAGTGGTGCCCACATTGGGCGCATGTTTTGCTTTCCTTCTCCTTCCTGTCCTGTTCCGCTGCTGCCACCCGTCCCTCCTCCTGCCATCGCCGCATGGTTGTGCCCGAGACCGTGCGGTGCGGGGTCCTTGCCGCTTCCCTGCCTGCTCCTCCTCCTCTTCCTCCTCTTCCTCCGGATCCCACCTTCCGCGTGCTTCTCCTCCTGGGCCTGGGCCAGCCCCGTCACCTCCTTTCTTCTTCTGCTCCGCTTCCTTCTCCTGACCCTCCTTGAGGCAGTTCAGACACGTGCGGTTCAGCCCAATGCAGCTCTTGGCCAGCCCCTGGTGCGCTGGCTGGCCGCAGACGCGGCAGACGACCTTCAAGAGGGATGCGTCCGGCAAGTTTTCCCCGCACACCGTGCAGGGGCCTGTGTAGTTGGCCAGGTCACGGGGGCTCATGGGTGCACCTTTCCGCGGAGTAGTAGCGGGTGTCCTAGGGGTTTCCTCTCTGCTGCCCGTTCGTTGTGATTCCGACTGCTCCGGTCGTTCCGGGCGCTCCTGCTGTTGCCGGCCTCCTTGCTCCTCCCTTTGTCGCCTCTGCCCCGCCTGCACTTCCCCCGCGGATACCTCCTGAACATCGGAGCCGTCCGTTGGTTCATCTTCCTCAGGTTCCTGGCTCCATGCTTCCTCTTGCTCCGACTCCTGAGGCTCACACCGCTCCAACACCTCCTCCGCCCGCCATCCCCTTGAGCCCTTGCGTTGCTCAAGCGGGGGAAGCTCCCCACCCATTCCTGGTATGTGTGTCTGCCAGGCCGGGGGTAGCAGGACGAACTCGGTGGCCGGGTAGCTCCGCTCACTGAACCCATCTGGACCTTCCAACCAAACGTGTCCCGCGTCCACGGCGGCCACGCGGTACACCTCGCGTGCCTTCTCTGCTTCACGTCCCGCGCCTGGGAATGGGCGGAGGTAGACCAGGTTCCCTTCCCTTATTGGCCCATGGTTGAGGCGTCGGTTGGCAGCGTCGCATCCACGCCAGGCCGAGACAGAGGCGCGGAGCCGAGCCTCTGCCCTCACTGCAGATGTTTTCTGGCATCGTGCTCGGTACCACTCCTGTACCTCCTTGTCTTTCGCCATCTCCCATTCCTCCTCTGATCGACCATCTTGCTGCTGCTCCGGGTCAAGTGGTATCTGCAGTGGTGGTTGCGGCATGCCCAGAGTCGCGCGTGGAGGCTGTCCTAAGAGGAGGACGTGGGGCGAGAACGATGTGGCGTGGCTGGGGGTGATGTTGAGGAAGTGGGCGGTTTTCTTGAGGGTTTCCCCCCAGTCTCTTTCTGCCGCGGTGGCCACTGCCCATTCGAGGACTTCGTGCAACCGCTCGACTTGTCCTTGAGACTGGGGGCGGTACCGTCTGGAGTGCACGTGCTGCACGCCCCACTCCGCGAGTTCTTCGCGGAATGCCCCTGCAAACTCTGTGCCGTTGTCGCTGTGCACCACGCGACAACCACCGAAGCTGTAGAAGGTCTCCTCGCGGATGAAGCGGGCTGCCCGTTCTGAGGACTTGTCAGGGACGGCCTTGACCCATACAAACTTGGTAAAGTGATCCACTGCTGCAATCCAGTACCGCTCCCCTTGAGCGCGGCGAGGGCGTGGCCCATGGAAGTCAATGATGATACGATCCAAGGGTTCGCCAATGGGAGAGGGCAAGTATAGGGGCATGTTCTGTGGCGTAACGTTTCGGTGTCGCTCACATGGCGCGCAGTGTTGCACCACCTCTTTTATGATTGCCAGAAGATCTGGCACATGCAGGATGGGGGATAACCGCTCCTTCAGTGCTTGCACCCCGGAATGGTGGTGTCGGTGGTAGGCCTGGACCACCGCTCTCTGCATGGTGGACGGAGGCACCCACAGGATATGTGACGTGGTCCGCCAGAGGCGACCGCCCTCCCATGCATACTGCTCACAGAGGCGGGCGAGGTCATCCTTCGCCGGTCATCCTCCGCCGGTCATACTCCACCCCCATCTGGGCGCCCAAGGTTTTGTACACCTTGTCCGCTTCCGTTTTCTGTTGTTCCTTAGTTGTGGCGCGGAGCAAGATGTGAGCGGTCTGCCAGATCCGCCAATCTTGTGTTTCAACGGGTCCCTTCTTGCCTATCTTTTCCGCGACAGCCTCCCCTGCCTTCCTCTTCTTCTCTTTCTGTAGCGCTGGCAACCCCTGGGCTCGCCTTGCATCCTGCACCGCCTTCATTGCCTGCAGGCGCCGTTGATTCTCTTCATCATACGCGGGTGGCTCTTTGTCCCAGCTGTCCGGCGCTGGGAAGAGCCGCAGGATTCCCACCGCACGTAGTTCCCCTTCATTCCACTGGCCACGCAGCCCCACCTCTGGTAGTGCCGTATGCCGCCGACCCCGTGCTCCGCGGACTTCGCCCGTCTCTGCCCCTGGCTTTTGTCCCGCCGCTGCCTCGTGGAGTCGCAACAGACCTGGCCCCTTTGCAATGGGCTGTTCTTCGTCCGACTCTGGTGACTCACTCAGCTCGGAGATCACCACCCCCGCGGTCCTCTCCTTGGTCTCGGGGACCGCGGTGCTTTCCTTTGCCCCTTTCTCTTGGTGCGCTGCTGCGCCGGCGCCTCCCAGTAGGGGCTGCAAGTGAGCTGGAACCAAGGCAGCGGGCATTGGGACATTGCGGAATACTACCATGAGCAACTCCATGGCTTGTGCCGCGTCTCGCTGGGCCTGCACGAGCTGCGCCGGGTCGATTTTCTTTGGTGTGTCCTGAGCGAGGCGGTGCTGCTTGCCGCGCTTGGCAGCGGGTGTACCAACCGTGCTATCCTCGATGGTTCACTTTTCTTCTCTTGGTCGGCGGGATGTCGGCGTGACGTCCGTGGAGGGGGCTTTTGTCTCCGCGGTTGGCTCCTTCCTGGGGGTGGCTGCGGCGGTGATCGAGGCCGCTTGGTGTGGGGCAGCCTGTCTGTTGGCGCTTGCTGATGCCGTAGCTTGCTTGGCCACCTTCTGAAGCCTGGCCTGTTTATCCCGCAGAGCCTTTGACAAGGCAGGTCGGGGAACGCCCTTCCATGTTGTCCTCCTGGCTCCATCCGGTCTCACTTGCGCACGCTCATCCTGTCCCTGACTTCCGCCTGCCGCTTGTATCGTTCCCTGTTGCTTCGCTGCTTGTTCTCTTGTCTCTTGTTCCGTCGTTGGCCTCATTGCTTCCGCCACACCTCGCCCCGCATCTTCTGTTTCTACCACCGCGGCCTCCACTCTTGCCTCCTCTAGCTGTGTCTCCAGCTCCGCGACAACCTGTGTTGCAGCTGCCTTTGCTTCTTGCTTCTCTTCTTCCACCCTCTGCTGCCAGATAGCCTGCAGCTTGCCCCTTGTCTGCACGAGCTGAGGAGAATCGCGGAGGTATTCCTGAGCCTCCTCTATTTCCATAAGAATGCGGCTCTTCTCCTCCCGACACACTCCAGCTGCTTCCCGGGCCCAGTGGTTTGCGGCCTCTTCCGTTAGATGTGTGCCCACTCCTGATAGTGTCTTCCACAGTCCCTGTG
>SZWC01006457.1:107350-137693 GCA_023375785.1 Penium margaritaceum
ATCAGCGTGTTGATTGGCGAGCGCGGGCTGGTACTTGATCTTTAAGTTATAGCCCTGCAGGAGGAGAGCCCATTTGGCCAGGATGCCCTCATGGTTCTGTGTAGTGAGGAGCCATTGCAGCGCTTGGTGATCGGTCAGGACCGTGAAGGGCTTGCCGTTCTTGATGTAGTCACGGAAGTACTACAGTGCCCATAACACAGCCAAACACTCGCCCTTCACTGGTGGGTAATTCCGCTCACCCTCGGTGAGGGTGCGACTGGCGTACGCAATCACTCGTTGGACTGGTTCCTGGACCGATTGCGACAGTATGGCGCCGAGGCCGTCGCGGGACCAGTCAGTTGTGATGGAGAAGGGAAGGTTGAAATCAGGGAACTCGAGCATGGGCGCGGTGACCAGGCGATGCTTGATTTCCGCCCAGGCAGCGGCACACTCCAGCGTCCACTCAAATGGGGTGTCGTGATGGGTCAGCTGCTGCAGTGGGCGGATAATGCGGGCGTGGTCGCGGACAAACTTGCGGTAGAAAGAGACAAAGCCAAGAAAGATTTTGACCTGTCCCGCACTGGTGGGTTGGCGCCACTCCTGTACTGCTGCTATTTTTGTGGGATCGGTCTTGATACCCTCGGCGCTCATGACAAACCCCAGAAACTCCATCTTCGCGGCACCGATGGAACACTTAGCGGCTTTGAGCTTGAGATTGGCAGCGCGGAGAGCCGAGAAGACAGCGGAGAGGGAAGAGAAGAGATCCGCGAAACTGTGGGCCGCGACCATGATGTCGTCAATGTAGCAGCTCACATTGGGGATGCCGCGGAGAGTGGAGTCCATGACGTGCTGAAATGTGGCACTGGCATTGCGAAGACCAAAGGGCATACGGGTGAATGCGTAGAGTCCCTCAGGAGTGACGAATGCCGTCTTGACAATGGAGTCCGGGTGCATAGGAACGACATGGAAGGCTGCCTTGACGTTGAGTTTCGCGAACCATCCGTGTCCTTGCTGACATTCCTGGATGTCGACAATCAGCGGCATGGGGTATGCATCTTCTTCCGTCACACGGTTGAGGTCGCAGAAGTCCACACGGAAGCGTTTGGAGCCGTCTGGTTTGCCGACAATGACCAGGTTGGCGCGCCAGGGGCTGACAATGGGGACCAGGTTGGCGCGCCTTCAACTCTGCGAGACCTTCGTTGATGATCTGCTCCTGGTCAGGGAGGATTCGGCGGACCTTCTGTTTGACCGCGGCGGCCACGCCGGTGTTAATAACATGGAACGCATCTACAGCCCCCAAGTCTGTTGCCGCGCCAGCAAAGATGTCGGCGTAAGAGTCCAGCAATTCTCGGAAGTCCTGCTTTTGGTGGGGTGAGAGGCGAGAGTGCAGCATATGATCCCATCGTGGAGGCGAAGATGGCCGTTGGTCGCGGATGGGGTAGAAGTCCTCGTCGTCATCCATCGGGAGGCCTTGGACAAACGCCTGCTTGCCTTGTCGCCACAGTCCCAAGAGGCTGGCACGCAATCCTGGTTCCGTGTGGTCTGCGGAGAGTTCACGCCATTCCCCAGCAGGGATCTGTTTTGCGTCAAGGGCGACCTCCGCGGGGGCTTGGCTGCGGTGGGAACGCAGGCGTGCATCTTCCTGTGCCGCATCGGAGAGGGAAAATGGTGAGTCACCGGTTACCGGCACCTTTACTCGATCCCCCACAGTGATGAGGGCGTATTCCTTTGTACCGGCGGCGGAGGTGAGTTGCATGACCCCCAGTGAGAACAGGAGGTTGCCTTGCCGCGGAAGGAGATAGTCCATGCCCAGGAGGACGTCATAAGTCCGAGCCTGTGTGACTTGAACGTCCATAGGTTTGTGAAGAGAACCCACCTGCATGGGCAGGCCCCGCACTTCTCCGTCCCCATAATCCATCCCTCCCGCGGAGTTGCTGAACAGTCGGCGCGTCGGGAGGATGTGGTCCGTCCATCCGACGAGGCACAGGACTCGGAGCGCCACGGTGGTGTGGGTTGCCCCCGTGTCGATGATAGCGAGGAACTTGCGTCCGCAGATCCAAATCACGCAGCAGGCAAATTCGTAGTGGCGGTCATCGCGGTGAGGTGGTTCTAAAGGTTGTGGTGCCCAGCCCCAATCCATCTCCTCCATGGTCAGTCCTGGTAGCGTCTCCGCCACAACTCGTCGGGTATTCTGAGTGCCGTGCGGCGGAGTGGTGCAGGTAAGGGAGATGCCAACGGTCTGGAGGCGGTAGTTGGCCTGGGTGAATTCTTCCTTGAGCCGCGGAGCCAGCTCGGGATGCAGTCGGAGAAAATCAAAGAAGTTCACGGAGGCGATGGGAGTGGTGAAGAGTTTATCCACTGGATCTGCGGACTCTGTTGCAGGTGCAGGAGCAGTGTTGGGCACCGACGAGGTATTGGTGGAGGCTGGGACTTTCACCGGTGCGGGATCCGCAGTTCGTCTCTTTTCCGGGGGTCGCACGGAACGGGCAGTAACAGCCTCCTGTAGTCGGGTCTCAGCAGCTTCTGCCCGTCGCCGCAAATTGCTTTGGAGTTGGGCAGCCTCTTGCAGGTCCCATCCGCGGATCTTGAGTCAACGGGCACGGGTGATGAGCTCCGTTTCCTCAGGTGTAGGTGTCACCTCCGTGGTTTCGTCCGCCGCCATCGGCAGGCCCAGTTTTACGTTGCGGGCACCGGCTGCGGGGTTTGGCGGAGGGTTTGGCAAGATACCTTGGCCTGTCCCATGGGCCACCTGATCCTGTCTAGCAGGGGGCGGGGGCGGTTGCTGTTGTTGTTGCTGCCGCTGATGCTGCTGTTGCTGATTCGGCCACGTCTGGTTGTAGTATTGCTGCCACTGCTAGACCATGGGATCCTGGGAGACTGGGTCGGAGCGCGGAGCAGCTTGTCGCTGACGCGGGCAATCCCAAGCAATGTGTTCCAAACTCTGGCACGTGTAGCAGGCTCGCAGCTTCTGCTGCTGCGGGGGCAAGGCGTGAGAAGGGGAAGGGGCATGAGTCTCCCCGCTTTGGTATTGCCGAGTGGACCGCTGTCTGGTGAAAATGGATGTGGCGTCCCGCACCGCGTCCTGGAGGGAACGATAGTGGTCCGTGATCATGAGGCTACTGATTTCATCGGGAAGCGCAAGTATGAGGTTTCGCAGCAGGACCCATAGCGACAGACCCTCTCCTTGCGGACTTTTGGCCACCGAGGCCCAGGTCAGAAACTGGTCCAGAAATCTGCGGATATCTTCGTCTTTGCGCATGACCTCCTTTTCAATCTTCCACAGTGCTTCCTCCTTTGTTAGGTGCTTGAAGCGCTCGATGAGGGCGTTGCCAAAGTCCTCAAAGGAAGGGAAAGGTGCCCGCGCGTTGTACCAATCGACTGCAGCCCCTTGGAGATGAAGTTCTGCGGTGGCAAGGCAGAGATCAGGCGGAATCCGGCCGATACTAGCATAGAGGGTAATTTGCTTGAGCCAGACCCAGGGATCCTCCTCCGGGGCACCCTTGAAGGAATCCAACCGTGGGATATTAGAGGGTTCGGAGCGGATATACTGCAGCTGCGGGACGATGCTGCAGTTAGTCGTCAACGCAGTCACAGCACGTGGGGGTGGAATGGTTGCAGGAGGGACCGCGGAGTATCCCGTTGGGGGGTTTAACATTTGGGGCTGTCCCGCGGGTATGGGAAAACCTGGCTGCATAGGAGGGGGAAGCATGTACCAGGAGGGAGGTGCTGACGCAGTGGCGGTGTAGGGTGTGGAGAAGAATGCCGTCCCAAGGGGCGGAGCCTGAATCCCAGGTGCTGATGGCATCATCTGGGGCACCCAATGCGATTGATTGGCAGGAATCGCCGCCGCAGGATAGGGCTGGACCGTTCCCGCAGCGTGTTGTACTCCATATGTCTGCTGTGGCAACAGTTGCGGATGACCCTGCATTGTAGGTGGTGGATGAGGCATTGGCGGCGGTGCCCCTGCGGGCCCTCCCCCAATCATTTGGTGATGGGAAATTTGTTGCTGGGCAGCCACTGGCGGCTGCGGTGGTGCGCCAGCCACGATCGTTGGGAGTGTCATCCCTCCTTGTGTCATGCTCCCAGACTGCTGTTGCTGTGTCGCCCACAGAGGCGGAGCGGACTGCGGGATCATGGCACTCATCTGTGTCACTCCCCCAACCGTCTGCTGCGGAAGGGTTGATGGTTGAGTCCCTGCTGGTGGCACTTGCGTTGGGGCTCCCTGCGTCATCCCTGCCTGGGGCTGAACCGACATTCCACCTTGCGGCATGGGCTTCCAAGGTTGTTGGACGAGTGTTCCAGGTGGTGGCAGTGCTCTTCCTTGCACCACGCTGGTCACTGCCTGGGATGGGTGTGCCTGCTGCTGTGGTGGTACGCTTGGCATGGCTTGTGGGGGTGTCCCCATCATTGGTGCACTCATGCTCAGCTGCGGAGGCTTCTGCTGTAGTGCTGGGCCGGTCATATATGGTTGCGCCAGCCCTCCTTCCCGGCCAATTCTCGAAGGCTGCTGCAGCAGGTATATTGGCGGCTGAGAGGGTGCGGCGGGTTCCACCGTTATCGCTCCCGGAGGCGCGGGGGGCTGATTCGCTGATGGCTGGTTCACCGACAGCAGCGCGGATCCCGGTGTCTGTGGGGGCCCCGGCACTCCTAACAGCTCGCCTCCCGGGTGGAATGCTGGCGGGGTCGTCTGCTGCTGCTGTGATCCTGTTGCAGGTGGTCCCTTTGCCGCATCTCCCGGACCGTCTCTGCCACCTGCCGCGGCGGATTGGAATCCAGAGGCATCCCAAGCGCGGGAGCCAGTGATTCCTTCTGCTGCAAATCTGCCGCTGGCAGTTGAGTATCTACTACTGGGTTGTTGGTGGTTTCTACTTCCTTGGGGTTCTGTGATGACATCTGCGGATGTGTTGTCAAGGATGCATGATGTGTCACCATGTTGCCAGTCACCGCCGGCTGCTGCCTTCCACGGCGCTGGTAGACCAATCCGCGATAGACTTCGAGTCCGCCACCATCAGAGTGTTGCTCCGACGATGGTTGGGGGTTGGAAAACCACGGTGGCGCCGCAGCCGCAGCTTCCTGCTCCTCCGGTTCGTGCTGGGAATGGATGGGTCCGCGGCTGCCATGGTCGGAGACGGTCTCCACCTCCATGCGGTTGCCCAGCGCGTCCATGATGCATCGCCAGTGCAGCTGCTCCAGCCACTCGTTCACCCGTCGATGTTGGACCAGTGGGTCCGCGCCTGGCGAGGAGCTGATTGGGGTGCGGGACAGCACCGGCGAGGAGCTCCGGGTGTCCTCGTAGCTGGTGGCTTGGCGCGGCAAGAAGCACCGCACAGATGAATGCTGCTGCCGTCTCCTGCAATCTTGATACACAAAGCTTGCTGCCGACATCAATGACTGATCTGAAGGTCACGTGCAGTTCCGCTAAGCAAAGAGCAAGGAACTATCCACGCTCACCGCACCATAACACTGATACCCCCAATTTTGCCGCGCCCCTGATTATCTCCGCGCAGACACAATTCCGCGCCGTCCGCGGATCCCACACTTCTCACTGCTATCACAGTTCTACTAAGACACGTAGCGGAATCACGGGACCCCAACCTCTAGTTATTGGCAATTTTGCAAACGGAAGGCCTGAATCTTTGTGCACAAACCTCACCGATGAATGACACTCCGCGGTTCACTCCTTGCCACACGGGAGCCGCCACCGCGTGGCTTCCAGCTCCTCTCCGCGGAACCTTTTGTTCCGCGGACGTGTGCAAGCGAAGGCTCCGCCGGCAGTTCGCTTCACTCGGACTTTCGGTTCTTCGCGCACACAACCTCCACAACCCGTGGAGAACGGTCCGAGGATTACAGAAGGCACGGAGACAATGGGATAGCGAGCAACGGGAGTGGTTAAATGTCTTTAGATGAATTTTGCAGAGTACACGGAAGAGTATGCAAGACTGAGTTGCACTTGTGCTACTGCTATTGAGGCCCTTTTCTACTTGGGACTCCGCACGGCGTGTCTACCTGCCGTCGGTCTCATCCCTCTCATACGACCCTCTTTCCCCCTACTTGGACTCCACGCGGTGCGGCTACGCACCGCGGGTCTCGTCCTCAGCCATCCACCCATACACACACATAGTACATCCTCTACTGACTTTCTTCATCCGCGGCTTGAACATGCGGTTCTTCGTGTTCTTCCTTGAATCTTCGTCTTCCGCGTTGCGTCTCCAGGTGCTGCTCCGTGATTGATGCAAGATTACTCATTCTGATTGGATGTTCTTCCCTTGATGGCTCGGCCCTTCCGCTGACCTATCTGCACCCTGTCGGTGATTGCGGATCTTGCTGCAGCTTGTCCTTGTTCTCCTTGCACCGCGGATTTCCCGCCACTGCTTCCCGCCTCTTTCTCTTTCCATCGCGAGCACTTGAGCTGGTGGAACCGCCGCAGGAGGTTGTGCTAACCTGCGGCGGCTCTCCTGTAGACTCCCTGGTCCTCATCGCCCCTGGACTCCGCGCCACCCCTCGCTCAACCGCGTCCGCGGGAGCCAGGGTCCTGTGCGCGGATCCCAGCCTGCCCCATGCCTCTCTCCGCGGATGAATCTTTCCCGCGGAGCTGCGGTGGAAGTTTGCTTGACAACCTATCCGACATATCCTCTCTCACCAGGCTTATGGGCATTGGCGTATTCTTCCATGGTACGCCACAACCTACTGTGGTATGTGTGTGTGTGTGTGTGTGTGTGTGTGTGTGTGTGTGTGTGTGTGTGTGTGTGTGTGTGTGTGTGTGTGTGTGTGTGTACTTGTCATGGTTCATATTGCACCTTACCATGGACAGTGGTCAAAACCAACAAGAAACTCAAGACCCCATAACACCATGGAGAGAAAATCGAGTGTGACGGGCTTTCCACCTTCCATAGACATGACGGGTACATGTCTTGGAATATAGATGTTGTGGCACGTGTACGCAGGGGTTTTCTGGGCTGTCGCATGTCAACCGATGACATGTACAGCCTCGTGCGTCCACACAAGTGAAACGATGGGTTGTCATCACTTGGAACATTGTGCAAGTGAACAAAATGTCACCATTGAAAAGAAAAAACCGGACAGGGATGATAGGCTGGCGGAAACTGTAAGCAACGGACGCCGTGATAACATTGGCTCATTGGCTACTGCACTTGTTATCACAACCGCCAGACTTAAGGAAGTTTTCCATCGGAAAGTAATAAGGACAACATGAATACCGATCCCACTTCATGGTAGTCCGTGGTTGTTGTACGTAACAAAATTTTATCCCAAAGTAATGCAAAGTCTATTAGTGGGGATAACACTGTTACGACTGATTGACCGGAACAGTATTAGACGGAGGGAATTGAGTGCGGATAAACATTGTCTTACCAGCAAGAAGCGGAATCTCTCTGAGACAATTCTAGGAACCAAACTGAAACTCGCTTCAGGTCAAACAGAGATACATGGAGTATGCCTGCCTAGAAAACGTATGGCAGATGCGCAAAAAAAAGTCGAAGTGCTTAAGTAAGGAGAGTCCTCCCTCTTACGGGTAAGGCTTGCTAGTCGGGCCGCACAAAGCGGTAGGCAAGCAAGGCTCACCATTGCAATTTGAAGTGCTAGGAAAAAGCCCTTGCACGACTCTCAACACTGGGTTTCCAAGCCCAGATAACACGACAAACATAGTATCAGGTCACATGGTAAGCAAACCTATACTAGTCCACCACCTTTTAGAAAGGGGGACTGTTGTAGGTCTCATGAGAGTAAGAAGAGCACATTTGTCCAAGATAAATCATTAATTGATGGGCTCTAATAGGGAGGCCCTGTGGGTCACATGGCTAGGGAGGAGACGAGTACATCGGGGGACTTCCCCGTCGATGACGAGGCGATTCGCTGGGATCCCGCATACTCACGATGTATTTTCTCCACTCGCTGGACCAGCGTACCCTGCGCACTCACGACCACGAGAGGAAATATGTACAGGGATCTTACACGCCTCCTTGGACGGGAGTGCGTTAGATGCACATCCCATTTAATGTTGTTGGTAGTGAAGAGATGTAGCGGGTAGAGCTTTAGTGAGAAAGTCGGCCAACTGTGCCTCCCCTCTGATGGCACATACTAGGACAACACCAGCGTCAACGGCTTCTTACACAAAGTGATGTTTTGCGCTTAGTGCATGGGTACAAAAAACCATCATTCTCACCAATGCGGCATGCAACAGACCTGTCATTATAGAGTGATACTACAAGATCATCTAGATCAAACTCTTGCACCAGACGCAAAAGCCAAATTGTCTCGCATGCTGCGTATCCTAGTGCCATGTACTCTGCATGCCACACATGAGTGTTTTACATGATGACGCAACAGAGCAATACCCCTAAACCCTAAACTACTGAAGGTTTTCCCCTCTGCATGCCCAAGTGCAGCTCCGAGAGGTGCTGACGAGCCGCCAGTGAGAAGAAAAATCCCCGTAGTTGGATCTAGCGCCTCAAGGATTGCTTGGATCTTAAAATGGAGGATAACGCACTAAAGTTGACAAGTCTCTGAATCTGGTGGAAGGTGTTTCACCGGAATTGGACAAGTAAAATGGGAGACATGGGCTTCCAAAGTTGGAGTGTGGGCAACGGCTCTGGGAGCTGGCTGTTGTTCCACAGCCGCTGAATAATTGATGAGAATGAGTAACAAAAGTCCATATGTGGATTTTGCACCGGGAGGCTGCCAAGGCGTCCGCTGGATGATTTGCCGGATGTAAGTAGTACAGTTTTGCTACTGAGGGACTTAGCCAAATTCCTGGCTCGGAGTCCGAAACTCAGTAGTATAGTTTGTTACTCGGGGACAGTCAAAATTCCGACCGCAGGTCCTCCGACAGGTTTCGAACCACATCAATCCCCATCACTAAACTCGATGATTAATTCATCAAAACAGATCCCAAAGGTGGGAGGGGCACCGCCACTACGTGTAGGGATATCTGCGCCTTCTAAATGGCGTTTTGATGGGTCCTTGATGTGTGAGGGCACCTCGGCGGGCGACATGGTACGCGCCGCTGACTGAGCGGCTGGTTTGGGGTGCCGCGCTTTGGCTGACGTAAGGGGAGCTATGGTGATCCAAATTGCGCAGGTTTGGTGTGTTGGAGAACTCATGACTAGCCCTACAAATGTTCAGATCATGTCCATGTTGAAAAACTAATGCAAAATTGTGTTATTCCCTTCGTAAAAGTGATTGTCTCACAAATTCCTTCCACTCCCAGAAGCATAGTGTGAGGTGACCAGAAAGCTCACGCTTCAACTTAGAACCTGCAAAAAAGTAGCCTTGAACACAGTGTAGACCCGTCGGAACTTGTTGGAATTGCCTATAACTGGGGGCCACTTTCTGAAAAAGGGTTATTGTCCACAGCCTTGACCACTCTACACATCGCTCCCGGCTTTCGCGGCGGACGAGATTGTTGTTCGGGATGCCGTCAAACTCTGAGGTCCCAAAGTAGAAGACTGTACAAATGGCACAGACGGAGATGCAACCCCCAGAAGTATGCAAGTGGCCCTGGCTCCTAGCTATGGAGGTGGCACTTTGAGCTGCACCTCACGCATAAGGGGCTGCTGGAGGTCATGAAGGGAACGGAAGTCCTCGATGAAATGACAACGATGGAAGCGGAGAAGGAGGTCTTTGCAAAGAAGAACAGGAAGGCGCTCATACTGCTGTTGTCTGGTATGGCTAAGTCGTAGTGGGGCTACTTCCAAGGCTGCAAGCTGGCAGCCAAGGATCGGCAAAATCGTTACGCCATCCATCAATCCAAGGTGCTGGTGAACAAGATCTTTGCGATGAAGCAACTGCTGACTATAAGAATCGAGGAGGAAGACGATGTCATCTCAGCCATGTAGAAGATCAAGCTGTTTGCCTCACAATGCAACGACTTGGGGTGGAAGTTACAGTTGGAGCCCTTTATCACTGTCTTGGGCGGATGGATAGAGGCCAAGCTCACGTATGGCGCGGCGGTAGAGTACATCCGTAACGAGGCACAACGACGGAGCTACGGGGAGTCCTTGTCTTCCTCATTGGCCCTCGTCACCAAAACACGTGGTGGCGAAAGCCAAGGGAAGGGAGATGGTGGACATGGCGGTGGCAATAAAGGCGCCAAGAAGGGTGCGCGCTGTAACTATGGCAAGGAGGGTCACTGGGCCTGTGAGTGAACCGAGGAGGCAAAGGCCAGCGGCAAGGACGCCAAAGGCAAGAAGGCGCTCCTCAACGGTACTTAAGACCATTACCTGAAGAAGGCCAACCGGTGATGCCTTGACTCCACAACGGAGGAGCATACCCAGAGCGAGAAGGTCGGGTTCATTAACTACACCAAGTCCAGCAAGTCCATGGTGGTCGCGAACGACAAGGTCAAGCTGGCGGCTGGCCAAGGAGACGTGGACTTGGAAGTGATCGTTGGTGGGAAGTGGGTGTAGCACGTCATTAAGGACGTGCAACATGTACCCGGCTTGGCTGTCATTCTAAGTGTCAGCGATTTGACGGAAAAGGGGTACGAGGTGCTCTTCAGGAGAAAGGGGGCAGTCGTACGGAAGGACAGTGGCAGCGAGCCCATGCTGGAGGCTACGCACGAGGGAGGCCTGTATATTATGGAGACCAAGGTGATCCCCGCGGCGACAAATTCAGCAGACTTGTAGGAACGCACCGTCAGCCTGGCCAAAGGAGGGGAAGCTGATCTGGAGCTCTGCCACCAACGACCAGGGCGTTCCTCACCTTTAGTTGTGAAGGTGATGGCAAAGTGCAAGCTGGTATGTGGCCTCGTCATGGACGGTGTGGAAGAGACGACAGATGCAGCAAAGCACAAACAATGCGAGCCTTGCATTTCAGACAAGGTACGGCATAAACCGTTCAACAAGAACATGAATCTTTTGGATAAAAAACCCCCGGGTAGAGGCAGTTCCAACATGGCCTGAAGGGTCTTCTATGTTCACGGCTTCTTTTGTGCAGGTTCTGAGTCTAAGCGTGATCTTTCTGGTTGCCTCACGCTATGTTTCTGGGAGTTGAAGGCATTTGTGAGACAGTCACTTTTGCAAAGTGAAGAACGCGATTTTGCATTAGGTTTTGAACATGGACATGATCTGAACATTTGTAGGGCTAGTCATGAGCTCTCCAACGCATCAAACCGTGCGTCATTCGGATAACCGTAGCTCTCGCTACGTTAGTCAAAGCGCAGCACCCCAAACGAGCCGCTTACTCGGCGGTGCGGACCACTTCGCCCGCCGAGGCGCCTTCACACATCAAGGACCCATCAAAATGCCATTCCAGAGGCGCAGATGTCCCTACGCGTAGTGGCGGCGTCCCTTGCACCTTTGGGGTCTGTTTTGATGAGTTATTCATCGAGTTTGGTGATGGGGATGGATGTGGGTCGAAACCTGTTCGCGGACCTGCAGTCAGAATTTGACTAAGTCCCCAAGTAACAAAATGAGTTCCGGACGCTGAGCCAGAAATTTGGCGAAGTCCCTCAGTAACAAACTGCACTACTGGCATCCGGCGGATCATTCACCGGACGCCTCGGCAGCCCTTCCGGAGCAAAATCTTCAGATGGACTTTTGTTACTCGGTCAGGTGGATTATCCACCTCCGGTTGAACCGCGGCCGACTCCCAGAGTCGCAACGCACACCCCAACTTTGGAAGCCCATATCTCCCTCGTTACTTGTCCGATTTCGGTGAAAGAACATCCACCAGATTCAGCAACTCATCAACTTTCAGGGGCAATCCTTCATTTTAGGATCCGAGCAATCCTCAAGTCTCCAGATCCGTCGACAAGGATTTTTCTCTCTCTGGCGGCTCGTCGGCGCCTCCCGGCGCCGCACTTGGGCATGCTGAGGGGCAAATCTTCAATAGAATCGTGCCTCGGACCTGCTGGAGATCGTGCACAGTGATGTGTGTGGGCCATTCAAGACAATGTCAAAGAGTGGCGTACATTACTTCGTCACCTTCATTGATGACTAAAGTAGAAAACTAGACGTGTACTTCATGAAGTGGAAAGGCGAGGCCCTGGACCGACTCAAGGAGTATGTTACCGAGGTGGAGAGGCAGACTGACCGGAAGGTCAGAGCACTACACAATGACAATGGCAAAGAGTATGTGGGCTGTAGCAAGTGGATGAAGTAGCGGGGCATGAAATGGGAACAAACTATGCTGTCATCACCTCAGTCAAATGGCGTGGCGGAGCAAGCAAACCAGACGCTGTTGAACATGGTTCGGACAATGTTGGTGGATGCAAAACTGCCGCAAAGCTTCTAGACGGTAGCTGTGCGTACAGCGATCTACAACGTCAACTTCACTCCTATAGCGGTGCCGAAGGAGAAGAGCGGCTGAAAGACGCCACATGACATTTGGAGTGGGTGGAAGCCAAGTGTGGCACACCTGAAAGTGTTTGGGTGCAAGGCGCACGCGATGGTGAAGGTTGCGCAGCAGCGTGATAGCAAGCTAGAGCCGCGGGCAAATTCGTATCTCTTCCTTTGCTATGAGAGCACGCATAAGGCGTACCGGCTCTATGGCATGCGCAAGGAGGAGGTAATCCACAGCCGAGACGTCATGTTTGATGAGCAGCAGAGCTACATCAACAGCAATGACGTGGGCGTGGACTCTCCAAAGACGGGGGAGTGGTTCCAGCTTCTTGACTACGAGAAGGAGCTAGCGGACGCCAAAGTTGAGGATGCGGCATCAGAGTACAACGGTGCACCAGCGGTGGCAGCCGACGCGGAGGAATCCGATGACGATCATTATGAAATGGAGATCCACGAGAAGGATCCGACAGATGAGGCACCAAGGGTGCCAAGGCGTGCACTCCCGGCAGAGTGCACATTGGGTGTCGGAGGAAAATCTAGTAGATGTGCTGGTTGTCTAGGTGATGTTTTGCCATAGTGGGAGAGATCCTCGGGGAGCCGTCCGGTTGATGATTCACCGAAGCATGCAGATTTGGAGGAATTGTAGCAAAGCGACGATGTACCACCAAAACTGCCGTGCCGTAGTGGGAGGCAGTGGGAAGTGGGTAAGCGCTTCAACGCAAGCACTGATCGATGGATCGGCACAACGTGGTGCATGATGACTGCATCAACGGAGTAGACTGTCGTACAAGAGATGCTTGTGCAGCCCAAAGGGGATCAATGGGACGCAACCATCAGATCGAAGCTGGCGTCCATCACAGAAAATGACACGTGGGAGCTGGTTGATAGGCCGAAAGATGCCAAAGTCATCAGCTCAAAGTGGGTCTTTAAGACCAAATTCACAAAGGAATGTGTGGTTGACAAATACAAGGCACGGCTGGTGGCAAAGGGATATGCACATTGTAAAGATGAGCACTACGATGAGATGTTAACTCCCGTCGCCAAGTTCACAAGCATTCGGGCGATCCTTGCGGTGGCGGCCGCAAAGGACATGGAGCTCCACCAAATGGACGTAAAGGTGGCCTTCCTCAATGACATCATAGAAAATGAGATCTACACAGAGGTACAAGAGGTGGTGGAGGCACCGGAGGGCAAGGTGTGCAAGCTGTGGAAGTCCTTGTGCGGGCCATAAAAGTTGCCCAGATGCTGGTACTAACAGATGGACAGCTTTATGGCACAACTTGGCTTCAAGCGTTGTGAGTCCGATCACAACGTGTATGTGCAATATGAAAAACAACTCCATCAGATCATAGTACTCTACGTGGATGACCTGATTTTGTGCTTGACGGGTTTGCCGAGCCTGCAGCGGCTGAAAGAGTGGCTGAGAAGCAGATTCCAGATGTCGGACATCAGGGAGCTGGAGTACTATCTTGCGGTGAGCATCATGCAGATCTGGAGGGCGCACATGCTTGAGCTGCAGCGACCCAAATAAGTGGCCAAGGTGCTGAAGCGGTACGGCATGGAGGACTACAAACCAGTTGGCAGTCCGGTTTCCACGACCTATGAACTTAGTGCGGCAATGGCGCCGCAAACAAAAGAAGAGTGGGAGGATATGGCAGGGGTGCCCGACCAATTGACGGTGGGCAGCCTCATATACGGCATGGTTGCGACTCGACCAAACTTGGCCTACGCGGTGGGCCAAATGAGCAGGTACGTGGACGATTCTCGGGCCACTACATTAGGAGGCGGTCAAGCGCATCCTCCGCTACCTGCAAGCGACGCGACATGCGTGCTGGAGGTTTGACGGCAAGGGTTGTGCGGATCTCTTACGCCTGGTCTTCTATACAGATGCGGACTATGCTGGAGATGTGGACAAGCGGAAGTCCACATCCGGCTACGTGTTCTTCCATGCTAGTGTAGCGGTTTTGTGGTGCAGCAGGAAGCAGGACTATGTCACCACCTCCATAGTGGAAGCAGAGTACATCACGCTGGCCCAGGCGGTCAAGGAGGTGGTATGGCTCCGCAGGTTGTTGGGGGAGCTTAGCATGCCGCAACAGAAGCCTACGGTGGTGCAAGAGGAGAACACCGGCTGCATCCCGCTGACCAACAACCCGACGCAGCACATGAGGACGAAGCATATCGATGTGTGTTTTCACTACGCACGGGATATGGTTAAGGGGTTGGTGTTACTGCAGCATTGTAGCACGCACAATACGCTTGCAGATTGCTTGACCAAAGTACAACCCGTGGACCGGCACGCAATGAGCGTGGCCGGGCTTTAGATGACCAGCTATGATAGGCTGGAGGATGTAGCCGGAGATGAGTGTGAGAGAGCAGGAACAGTGCGCAAGGCAGGTGCAAGGGAGAGAATGTTGAAGATTTGCCCCTCTGCATGCCCAAGTGCGGTGCCGGGAGGCGCCGGCAAGCCACCGGTGAGTGGAAAAGTCCTGAAATGTTACGAGTATCTAAATCCGGTTGAAGTTGTTTCACTGGAATCGGGCAAGTAACGAGGAAGATATGGGATTCCAAAGTTGGGATATGCGCAACGGCTCTGGGAGCTGGCCGCTGTTCGACTGCCAATGAATAATTGACCAGAACGAGTAACAAAAGTCCATCTGGGGATTTCACTCTAGAAGGCTGCCGAGGCGTCCGGTGGACGATTCGTTGGATGTTAGTAATGCAGTTCTGTTACTGTGGGAATTAGCCAAAATCCTGGCTCGGAGTCCAAAACTCAGTTGTACAGTTTGTTACTCGGGGATAGTCAAAATTCCGACTGTAGGTCCGCGGATAGGTTTCGAACCACATCAATCCTCATCACCAAACTCGATGATTAACTCATTGAAACAGAACCCAAAGGCTCGAGGGGCACCGCCACTACGCGTAGGGACATGTGTGCCTACGGAATGGTGTTTTGATGGGTCCTTGATGTGTGAGGGCGCCTCGGCGGACGACGTGGTGCGCGCCGCCGACTGAGCGGCTGGTTTGGGGTGCAGTACTTAGGCTGACGTAGCGGGAGCTACGGTGATCCAAATCGTGCAGGTTTGGTGCATTGGAGAGCTCATGACTAGCCCTACAAATGTTTAGATCATGTCCAAGTTAAAAAAACAATGCAAAATCACGTTATTCCCTTTGCAAAAGTGACTGTCGCACATTTTTCTTCCACTCCCAGAAACATAGTGTGAGGTGACCAGAAAGCTCACGCTTGGAACTCAGAATCTGCACAAAAGTAGCCTTGAACACAGTGCAGACCTGTCGTGACTCGTTGGAACTGCCTCCACCCGGCGGCCGCTTTCTGAAGTTAACCATCACAGCTGCGAGTAGTATGATGACGAGTATAGTCATTGTCGAAGTAACCATCAAGCAGGGTCTCTGCAGCAGACGCAAACACCTGTCCAAGCTCAGCCTTGTCCAACATATAACACAGCAGTTTGAGCAATGCTTTGTGGTGCGTACTGGATGGTTGCTGGCTGACTTGGGCAAGCACGTTGATTGCACATTCCATGTGAGGTCGGGTTGTGGATGCTAGATACGACAGGCTGTGGGTGATATGTTGGTACATGGTGTGATCAGTAGTTGGTCCCTAATCGGTTTTTTGTGCGTAGAGCAGATGGACATAGACTTGTGGGCTCATGGGTGAATGCTGGACCGGCAGATTTTGTATCAAGTGTTGGCAGCATGTGGTGAGATGTGGAAAGAATTTCCCTGGTGCAGAGTGAGAGTGCGTGCTAGTCTCTTTCTGGTAATAGTCTTGCCCAGAAGGTTTTGTGCTTCACCCAAATCTTTCATCCGCTAGTGTGATGTGAGTAGTGTCTTTGTCTGTGAAATGAGGTTGGGCTATGGGGACAAGACGAGTAAATCATCCACATACACCACCCTCCCATCGCAGAAAAAAGGATGGGCCATAGAGACTCTGCGTAAATCCGCCAAGTTCAAGTGTACACCGGATTTCCTTGTTCCAGCACCTTTGGACCTGTTTGAGACCATTTAAAGCCTTCAATAGCAGTCACACCTGATTATTGCCATCATCAAAGCCTTCTGGTTGCTTGACGCACAGTTCCTCTTCAAGAGGAACATCGAGGAAGACATTGTTCACATCCATTTGATGGATGTCCCTGTCCTCATGTGCTGCAATGGCCAGCAGCATACGACTTGTTCCGTTTCTCCTAACTGGGGCACAGGTGTCATTGAAAACCTGCCCAGGTATTCGGTGAAACTCTTTAGCCACTAGTCTGGCCTTGTACTTTTCAATCAGACCGGCCAAGATCATGTTTCATTTTGAACATCCATTTTACATCTATTGCATTCCTTCCTGGTGGAAAGACTACAAGCTCGTACACTCTGTGATATAGAAATGCATTTAGCTTAGCGACCATGGCTTTTTCCCACTCAGTAGCATCGGGATGCCCCCTCGCCTTGAGTAGCGACAACGGTTGGATTTTGTCACTGTTCACTCCAACTGTGTAACATGATTGATTGTAGTCCACCCGGGACAATGAGTGCAACGATCTGTGTATGGGGTCGACAGGCGGTGATGTGTTTCCCCACCATCGGGACGCCCTTAAGTGGGATCAATCCCAAGTGGGGAGGATGTGGTACGTGAGTCCAAGCTGGCAAGGTCTGTGGGCGTGAGAAGGTCCGTTGGCACAGGTGAAGACATCTCAATACCATGGTCTCGTGGTCTTTCTGTGACAACTCATGGTGTTGGAGTGGGAACAAACACAAGTACACTCACATACTGAGGGTAGTGCTGAGGACTTAGCATAGGTGGAACTTGCCAGTGTTTTCTCAATTCCTTGTACAACATGTGCTCCAAGAGAGGCGTGTCCCGACTCTCCACAAAAGCACGGTACGCGGGGTTCCAAAAATGTCAAAGAAATCTGAGTCTCTTGCTTCTCACGTTGATTCCTGTGACGCACCTCACAGGTTCAAATTCCCCCATGAGCATTATTTCCAAATCCAGCTCACCATTTTGCCCCTCACAAGGCTACCCCGCCTGCTTGCCCCTTCTTGGACTACCCCGTCCATTTGCCCCAAAACCTACTCCATGCATTATCCCATCTAGGGACTGCCCCACCTCGCCCCTCTTCCCAATCAGGCTACACCACTACTCTACCCCACATTATTCTTCCCCCAAATCTGGGCAACCTCACCTTCCCATCACCTCACCTCCCCACCACCTTACCATCCCACCACGTCACCTTCCCACCACATCACCTTCCCACCACCTCATTTCCCTACCTCACCTTTCCAACATCTCACCTCCCCACCTCACCTTCCCACCACCTCGTTGCCCTCAAAGAAGCCCTCATACAGTAGTTTACCATGAAGGATCTCGGCGAGCTCACCCACTACTTGGGCATGGAGGTTCAGCGAGACCGCCCCAACCGCACTGTCATCCTCACTCAAGAAACGTATATGAACACCATCCTCCTCAGATTTGGACACCTCCAATCCAAAGGCGCAACAACACCTCTCTCCACCGAGCACGGCCTCACCAACCCCTCTGTCCCCACCACCATCCCCTCTTTTGACCCCTTTCCCGAGTTGGTTGGCTGTCTCATGTATGCCATGGTCTGCACCTGTCCTGACCTGGCCTACCCTCGCAGCATCCTCTCTTGCTTTGTTGGACTAGGCCGCTTCTCCACCTACCAGTGGCGTGCTGCCAAGCGGGTCCTCCGCTACCTCCACTCCACTCAAGCGTACAGCCTCACTCTTGGTGGATCCCCGGACATCTCTCTCGAGGGTTTTCCCGACTCTTCTTAGGCTGATGACCAAGCGGATTGCCGTTCTATCCAAGGCTATGGTTTCTGCCTTGGTTCTGGTCTCATCGGTTGGAGATCCACTCGCTCTTCTTCTGTCTCTCTCTCCTCTTGCGAGGCGGAGCTTTACGCCGGAACCATGGCAGCACAAGAGGCCACCTGGCTCGGTACCCTCCTCCGCGAGCTTGGCCATCCTCAGCGTCAGCCCTGCTTGAGGTGCGACAACGCCAACACCATCGCTCTCACCAAGGATCTGGTGCTCCACGCTTGTACTAAGCACATCGAGCTTCGGTACTTCTACATGCGCAAGCAAGTGCAGGCTGGTCACCTGGACGTCCGCCACGTGTCCTCCGCGGCCAACTTGGCGGACATCTTCACCAAGGCCCTCTCCCACAAAGACCACCACTGCCTCCTTCCTCTCCTTGGCATTTGCCCTTCTCAGCTTCAACGTGAGCACCAATATTCTAAGAGGTGTGTCAAGGAAATCCGAGTCTCTTGCTTCTCACGTTGATTCCTGTGACGCACCTCACAGGTTCAAATACCCCCATGAGAATTATTCCCCAACCCAGCTCACCATTTTGCCCCTCACAAGGCTACCCCGCCTGTTTTCCCCTTCTAGGGCTACCCCGCCCACTTGCCCCCAAACCTACTCCATGCACTATCCCATCTAGGGACAGCCCCACCTTGCTCCTCTTCCCAAGCAGGCTATACCACTAATTTACCACACATTATTTCCCCCCCAAATCTGGGCCAACTCACCTTCCCATCACCTCACCTCCCCACCACCTCACCTCCCCACCACGTCACCTTCCCACCACATCACCTTCCCACCACCTCACTTCCCTACCTCACCTATCAAACATCTCACCTCCCCACCTCACCTTCCCAACACCTCACCTCCCCACATCACCTCCACACCACACCTCCTCCCCACCTCACCTTCCCACCACCTCACCCCACTTGCTGTGTAGCTTCCTCTTTTACTACATAGGTCACAAGCTGTCCTAGCTCTCACTGATTTCATTCAATCTAAAAAATTCGTTGTGTTCTCATTCTCGACATGGTACCAGAGCTCAAGTGACCCTTCTGTCGCCTCCCTCCGCCGTCTCCACCACGGCCATAGCTTCGCTCCAGCACACGTCCATTGCGAGCGTTTTTTCCGTGCTTCAAAGTCAATTGTGGCTGGAGCTGATTGCAGTTGGCCTCCCCTTCTACCTTTCCACCACAAAAAAATCCATGTTCAGGATTTTCCTCAACATCGGCCATTTTCTGTCCACGACTTCCATCGCGAGCATTTTGCCTTCTTCCTTATCATCCCAAAAAAATCCGTTTTCGGATTCTCCCTCTGCTCTCCCAGACATCGCCAGATTTCTGCCGACCTCATCCGTCACGAGCATTTCGCATTCAGTGCTCCCACTGCAAACATTTCTGGCCCCCCTCCTAGCTGGCCTCCTCCCCCACCTTTCCATCACAAAAGAAATTAAAAAGGAAACTTCTAGTTTTTCATACCTAAGATTTTCCTCTCCCCGGGTGCCTACCTGCCTTCTCTTAACTCTCCCTTCATGGCCTCTATTGCCGCCATGGGCAGCTCTCTCCTTGCCGTCTCGAAACTCGCCACCAAGCATCAACACCAAGCCACAACGATGAACCTCCACACACCGCCCCCTCCTTCTGGTGGCACCTCCGTCTATGCCCCTCCCATCCGCCCCAACAAGTTCCCGGTGTACCAATGTGCACCTCTCCATGGCCCGCTCAAGGACATGGTGTGCGGCGGCCTCAACCACCTTGAGACCATGCCCAAACCGACCAGTGGCTTGCGGCGTTGCCCAACCACAAGCACAACGACCGTCCCCATTGGGCGGACATCAGCTCCAAGGCTCGCCACGACCGCCAAGCTTCATTGAAGCCCCCCTATGTTGCTAGCTATGTGGCCCCGGTAGCTAGCACTTCCCTCCCTCTTATTCATGACATCAATGCAGGATTTTTTATGTACTCCGTGTCTCCCTCCCTCTTTACCGTGGTGTGACAGTCCACACTCTTTGAGATGCTGATCACATCCCTCCACTGTCCTCCCCTGTCACAATCAATGGAGCCACCACCTCCATGAGTGCCACGTGTCACTCCCAAGCCACCCTCTCATCACCCACTTCCCCTCATGGGTCTATCTCCGGCCTCCTTGTTCCCTCCCTTCGCACCAATCTCCTCATGGTCCGCCAACTCCAACCAGAGGGCGTCACCATTACCTTTCCCGCCTTCGGCACCGAAGCTCATCTCAGTTCCTCCTATGACTCTAATATCAGCACCTTCCACCTCTCAAACAATCTCTACCGCCTCTTCGCTCCTCGCTCACAACCCGCCCTTGCCATCTTTCCCTCTCCAACTTGCTTGTGCCGTCACATCTCCAACCCTCTCATCCTCTACCATCACCGACTTTGCCAACCAAAACTTGCCGCCCTCCAACACCTCACATCCAAGAACATGGTCGTCGGTCTCCTGCGTCTCCCACCTATTCCTACTCTATCCGTCCCCACTTGTCTCTCTTGTACCCTCGGCAAGCTCAAGGCCACCTCCCATCCTCCTCACCCCTTCAGTGCCCCAAAGCCTCTTGACTTGGTCCACCTTGACCTTGTCGGCCCAGTTCAACCCACCTCTCTCCAAGGTCACTCCTACTTCCTCACTATCGTTAATGACTCTACTCGCTTTGGAACTAGAACCCCGCTCGCCTCCAAATCCGATGCACAGGACACTTTCCTTGCATGGGAAAACCATGCATCCGCCCGATTTGGCCGCAACATTCTCCATCTTTGCTCCGACCATAGAGGCAGATTCCTCTCCACTCTCCTTTCCAAGTATTGCGACCACAACAGCATTGCCCATCAACTCACTCTTCTTGAGTCACCCAAACAAAATGGCACTGCCAAATGCCGCAACAGCGTCCTCCTTGCCATCATCCGCACACTCCTCGCTCATGCTTTGGTACTGAAATCGTATTGGGTATACGCTCTCTGCTATGCCTTCCGCGTCCACAACCTCTACCCTTCCTCTATTCTTCCGAATGTTCCACCATGGGAGGCGTGGTTCGGTAAGAAACCGGACGTCTCTAATCTTCGCGTGTGGGGTTCTACGGTGTACGTGCTCCTCAACAAGTATCAATGCTTGCAGCAACACTCTTCTAAGGTTGACCCACGCACCGCCCCTCACATGTTTGTGGACTTTGCTCCAAAGTCGAATGGCTACATGTTCCTTGACCCGGCCACTGGACAAGAGACACATAGCATTGATGACGCCTTCAACGAAACCCTCCCCTTTCTCCCCACTACCTCTCAGTCCACACCCGCTCTTGAGTGAGCCCACTTCGATGTCCTCCCCTCTCCGCCACCTCTCCTGACCCCATCCTCCACGACTCCTCCGAGCCCTTTCCCCACTTCCTCTCTTGCCGGTTCCCCCCTCCTCCTCCCTCTACCTCACCTCCATCCCTGCCTCCCAGGTTCCCCCTTCCTCCTCCTCCCTCTCCTCCCAGCTCTCCTCCTATGTCCGCGGTTCCTCCCCCTCCCCTTCCCCCTCCCCCTCTTCCCCCTCCCCCTATCCCTCCCCATTCCCCTCCCCCTCTAACTTCCCCTCCTGCACCCATCCGGTTGGCCCCTTCTTCCTATCCCCCCATCGGTCTTCACGAGCTTCGTGGTTTCGGCCTCCTTCCCCCTTCATCCTCCTCTCCCTCCCTTTTCCCCACCCACGCTTCCGCCGCGCCCTTCCACCGGCCTTCGTCGCTCTTCCTGCCTTCAACCACCCCTCCCTTGCGGTGGTGACCTTGGTCTCGTTGAGGACCGTCGCAAAGAAGTCCTCTCCCTCACAACTTCCCGTGCTACCCTTCCTCAGTGGCTTTACCATGGTCCCTCTCCTCCCAATTTTCACCACCATTCAGTCCCCTCCCTCTCTCCTTTGTCCACTCTTCTCCTCTCCGTTACCACTACTCCCTCCCCTTCCATCCCGGTTCCCTCCACCTATGAGCAAACTCTTGGTAGGCCTCACACCGCGGAATGGCGCATTGCAATGGACAGTGAACTCACAAAATTTCAGTCCACCGGGATCTACTCAGAGGTTTTACGCCCTCCCACCACCAACGTGGTGAAGATTAGGTGGATCTACGAGGTCAAAGTTGTCTTTGGGAAGCCCGTCGAGTTCAAAGCCTGGTACATCGCCAAGGGCTTTTCACCCTCACTCATGACACGTATATGAACAACATCCTTCTCAGATTCGGACACTTCCAATCCAACGGCATGGAAACACCTCTCTCCACCGAGCATGGCCTCACCGACCCCTCTGTCCCCACCACCACCCCCTTTTTGGACCTCTTTCCTGAGTTGGTTGGCTGTCTCATGTATGCCATGGTCTGCACCTGTCCTGACCTGGCCTACCCTCTCAGCGCCCTCTCTTGCTTCATTGGACTAGGCTGCTTCTCTACCTACCACTGGCGTGCTGCCAAGCGGGTCCTCTGCTACCTCCACTCCACTCAAGCGTACAGCCTCACTCTTGGTGGATCCCCGGACATCTCTATCGAGGGTTTTACTGACTCTTCTTGGACGGACAACCAAGCGGATCGCCGTTCTATCCAAGGCTATACTTAACGCCTTGGTTCTGGTCTCATCAGTTGGCGATCCACTTGCTCTTCTTCCGTCTCTCTCTCCTCTTGCGAGACGGAACTCTAAGCCGGCACCATGGCAGCGCAAGAGGCCACCTAGCTCCGTATCCTCCTCTGTGAGCTTGGCCATCCTCAGCGTCAGCCCTGCTTGTGGTGGGACAGCGCCAGCACCATCGCTCTCACCAAGGATCCGGTGTTCCATGCTCGTACCAAGCACATCGAGCTTCGGTACTTCTACATGCGGGAGCAAGTACAGGCTGGTCACCTAGACATCCGCCACGTGTCCTCCGCAGCCAACTTGGCGGACATCTTCACCAAGGCCCTCTCCCACAAAGACCACCACTGCTTCCTTCCTCTCCTCGGCATTCGCCCTCCTCTGCTTCAAGGGATTTCAACGTGAGCACCAATGTTATAAGGGGTGTGTCAAAGAAATCTGATTCTCTTGCTTCTCACGTTGATTCCTGTGATGCACCTCACAGGTCAAAACCCCCCCATGAGAGTTATTCCCCAACCCAGCTCACCATTTTGCCCCTCACAAGGCTACCCCGCCTGCATGCCCCTTCTTGGACTACCCCGCCCATTTGCCCCAAATCTGGGCAACCTCACCTTCCCATCACCTCACCTCCCCACCACCCCACCTTCCCACCACGTCACCTTCCCACCACATCACCTTCCCACCACCTCACTTTCCTACCTCACCTTTCAAACATCTCACCTTCCCACATCACCTTCCCACCACCTCACCTCCCCACATCACCTCCACACCTCACCTCCTCCCCACCTCACCTTCCCACCACCTCACCTCCCCACCACCTCACCCCACTTACTGTTTAACTTCCTGTTTTACTACTTAGGTCATAAGCCGTCCTAGCTCTCACTGAGTTCATTGAATCTAACACATTTGTTGTGTTCTCATTCCCAACAAAAAACACCATGCCTTTGAGGCATAGAAGACCCCAACAATGACACACCACTTCCCACAAGGAATGAGTTTGTTCCCATGCCGTGGTTAGGAAAACCAGACACAGGCCACGGTTTGCCAGACCCACACTATTCTTATGTCAGCCTTCTCCTGAAACCAATGCTCCCAAGGTGTCACTGCCTTTGGCAGTGGACCTTGTGGTAAGCGGTTCCACATCCAGGTGACATACTTTACAGCCTCCTCCCAGAAGCTGAAGGACAAGACTTACTCGTTGAGTACTGTGCAGAGTGTATCACCCAGATTGCAGTGCCCCCGTTCAGAAACACCTTTCTGTTATGGTGTATAAAGAGCAGTGGTCTGGTGTTCAATCCCCTTGGCTTTGAGTTTGGCTGTCACTGTACCAAGAAACTCCTCTCCTCTGTCAGTGCGTAGTAGTAGTAGCTTACATCCTGTCTGTAGTTTGGTTAGGGCTATCCATCCAATGATGGCTCTCTGGGCATCTACCTTGTTGTTCAGCAAGAAGGCTCAACGGAAACAACTGTAGTCATCTATGAGGGTCAAGACATAAAGTGATCCGTACTGTAGAGAAGGCACTTGCATTGGTCCTATGAGATCCGCATGCACCAAGGCAAGGGGTGTCTTGCTGTCACTTGAGGACTTTGTGGAAAGTTTGTCTGTGTGCTTTGCCATTGTGCCATTTGAGACAAGCCCCATCCTTCAGACAATGTGCACAGTCTATTGGGTGGATGCCATGGGCAGAGGCATGCTTCAACATGTCTGTGACAGCATCTATGTTGATGCGTGCCAGTCTACGATGAACGAGCTCAGTGTGCTTTGTGTCAGCGATAGTCACGATATGTGTCTGCGGTCGGTGTGACTTTGTCTAGATAAGAGGAAATGGGAAACAGTACAACATCTCAACATGCAGAGGCCCATCAGCCAGCAACGCGTCTGTAGCATCCTAAAGCATGCATCTTTGCTTATGCGTTGTAGTGTACATGTTAGCTTGCTTATCCAGCTGTCCACCAGACAACAGGTTGACCTTTAAACATGGAACATACAATACGCCCGTCGGCCACAGTACATCTCCCGGTGCTTGCAAGTCAATTGTGTCCACACCCTCAATATGGAGGATCTTTCCAGATCCAGTTCGCACACCTTCCACACCATGCGGAGCGTGCAAGTCAACGAGTAACTGACAATGCAAGGACATGTGATGCGATGCTACATTGTCAAAAAGCCACTCATGTGTGGGGAGAGAATGGCTCGTGGTGACATGAGTGTGCCCTAGCCTCTAACTTAATGGCGGTGGTGGAGTAGTTGAATGATTCATGGCAGTCTTCTTGGGAAGCTAGGCCTCTAGCGGAACTGCCCAGTCAAACTCGGGTGGTGGAGCTGCCAGCTGTTGTGCCTGCGCTGTCTCTGCATACACGTGCTTGGACCACTCTGGCCGGAACGCTTGGGAAGTTTGGTGTGTAGTATGGAACATGATAGACAGGTGGCACCTCTGCCGAAGACGGGAAAAAGGGCTGCTGTGTCAGCGCCCTACTATTGCCACACCAAAGGGTGTCACGGCCGGCAGACCGCCACTGGGTTCTGTACTTTGTGGCCCGCCCCAGCCGGCTGTCGAGAAGTGTGATTGAAGCTGCTAAAATTGAGTTCAATGACACTGTTGCTGTTGTGGCTGCTGCCACTGAAGTTGCTGTGGCTGCTGCTGCTACTGCTGTCTTTCCATCATCTTCCACTGAAGAGTGGAACACCTTCGCCAGAAGTGCCCTGCTTGGTTGTAGAAGCTACACCGCTGGGCTCCGCGGCAAGCCCCCAGCTACCATCATCCCTGCCTCTTCCTCATACACAGCTGCTCCCAGTCTGCGTGTGTCAAATGGGTGGATGGTGCTGCAACAGTTGAGGGGCTCTAGTATAGATAGGCGGTTGGGGTGGCTCTGACTGCATTGTGTGCTTCATCCTTGAGAATGTCTTTGTAGTCATGCATTTGAGTGAAGATGACTGACAGGTCCATGCTCTCAACCTTTGCCAGCGGATGGCGGTGGAAGATGTTTTGGGGGAAGTCTTTGTACTGCTCGTCTAGATGCAGCAGCACAACATCCAGCCACTCCAGATGGAGCATGCTGTGCAGAGGCCGAGAAGATGCCGTTGAATGTCCATGACCTCATCCCAGTAGTCAGCTACTAGAGCTCCGGTTTTGGGATAGAGATTGCGAAGTTTGTCTTGCAGTATCACGACAAGCATCATGCCCTGCTCCTCCTGATGGGTAGTCAGATGCTGCCATGCCTCATATGGTCGGTGGTCTCATGTGAGGGAATCAACCGGGTTAGCTCCTTTGCCCCCAAAGCGGTACTCTTGCAGGACATACAATTGCATGTCAGAGAGCGCATGTCAGATTTCATTGAAGGCACGAAGGAGGATTTACACATCAGCTGTATTCGGCACCGGCTGGAGTTAGTAGGTCTCCAAACCGCACTCTGTGGACCAATATAGGAATCGGTCCTTCCATGCAAGGAAGTATTGTGATCCCAAATGTGACGGGGACAGAATCTTAGCCCACAGGCCCAAGTGAGCTTCCGTAAGTGTCATCGCCAATGGGTCACCGCCATCACCTTCAAGAGCACCATTGGTCCTACCACCCGCTACACTACCCCCGGCATTTGACATCCTTACTACTGGGGATGCTGGTAGTGGCTAAAAAATGCTCTTGCTGGCCAACAAAAATTCAGCAGCAATTTTCTGGGCCCACTTTAGGCGCAGTTTTTGGACAAAAGCCCTAAGTTCTGGGAAGAAACCAGTAGAACAGCTGGGGTACCTGCAAGCAGCCCTCCCAGCCCTTCCCTTGCCCATTCGTACCCACCTGGACGACCACCCTCAGTTTGGGTGGCCCTTGGGATACCTAGAGGGATGATGGCACCACGTGGACCACATGAGGCTCCAATCCCTCTGGGCCTGCTGCGCAGTCTTTGGAGATGCACTAAGGGTCGTTTGGCACCCTGTTGCTTTCCACACAGCCGTCCCATGGTCCACCGCGTGGATCTCAATGACCACCCCTTCCTTTTCCTTGCTACTTCTCTGTCAGGACCGTTTTTGGCCTGCAAACTTGCTCTGATATCATGAGACAAGTCTAAGAACCAAATTGAAACTTGTTTCAGGTCAAACTGAGGTCCATGGAGAGCGCTAGCCTAGAAAACGTATAGCAGATGTGCAGGAAAACTTGAAGTGCTTGAGTAAGGAGAGTAACCCCTCTTACAGGTGAGGCTCGCTGGTCAGGCCTTACCTAGCGGCCGGCGAGCGAGGCTCACCAGTGCAATTAAAAAAATGCAAGGGAGAAGCCATTGCACCACCCTCAAAACTGGGTTTTTGAGCCCAGATAACACGGTAAACATTACAGCAGGTTACATCGTAAGCAGACCTAAAATAGTCCTAACCACCCTTCAGAAAGGGGGATTGTTCTAGGTCTCATAGGAGCAAGAAAAGCACATTTTTCCAAGACAAAATATTCATGAATGGGCTCTAGTAGGGAGGCGCTGTTGGTCACATTGATAGGGTGGTGACGAGTGCGCTGGGGCACATTGCGGTCGATGACGAGGCAACTCGCTAGGATGCGGTCCGCTCACGATGTATCATCTCCACTCGCTTGGCCAGCATGCTCTGCACAATTACGACCACAAGAGGAAATATGTACAGGGGATTGACAGTCTCACCAGACAGAAGCTCGTTAAACAGAATGTAAATCAAGTTTTTAGCCAAAATCAAATAATGCCATATCCATCCCTGGTAAAAAAGCATGCCATACTGGTATGGTGTAGTAAGTTTTGACGTACTGGATATGGCGTGCTAATGAAATGATATCGTGAATATGGCGCTCTTATATTTTGAAGTACTAGATATGGCAGACATAGAATTCAGCAAATGGGTATGTGAGGGTGAAATCTTCTAGGAAGCTTACTAGAGCCTGCCTTGACGATGACACTTGGCGGTCTAAGGACGCGCCAAGTAGGACTGTAGGTTGAGGTTGGCTCCAGTGGAGCCACTACAAGCAGAAGCTTTAGCAAAGCTCTGCAAGTATAAAAGCCTGTACCTTGCATGTATCCATTTACAGTTCTTGCCTTTGAGACTCCTCACAGAGTGTCCAACCAAAGGTAGACACTAAAGACCAACATGCGGACTTCGTGAGGTTGCAAACCAAACGAACCTAAAGTGTGGATCCCTCGTTCGAGGGTGATATGTTATCTTGGTTGCAATNTTCTAGGAAGCTTACTAGAGCCTGCCTTGAGGATGACACTTGGCGGTCTAAGGACGCGCCAAGTAGGACTGTAGGTTGAGGTTGGCTCCAGTGGAGCCACTACAAGCAGAAGCTTTAGCAAAGCTCTGCAAGTATAAAAGCCTGTACCTTGCATGTATCCATTTACAGTTCTTGCCTTTGAGACTCCTCACAGAGTGTCCAACCAAAGGTAGACACTAAAGACCAACATGCGGACTTCGTGAGGTTGCAAACCAAACGAACCTAAAGTGTGGATCCCTCGTTCGTTACTTTTTACTGATTGGAAAATTATTGGACATAGGGAATACAATGTGGATAAACATCATTTTGCCTGCGGAAGGCCAACTGGCTCACCAGATAGAATTTTGTTAAAGGGTGAAATAGCCAGGATATCTGCCCAAATTTGGGCAGATATCTGGAGGATCATGTGTCCCATCTTAAACATCTGGCCAGTCGCATTTCATCAATGGGAGAAGTGATATCTGGAAGAGTCCTAGTACTAACTTTCTTTCGTGGACTACCTGCCAAATTCAAAGACACCATCAACCGACTTCAGAATTTTCAGAAACAGGGGAAGACCTTTGATGCTCAACTGGCTGAACTTCGAACAACGCTGCAGCAAACCATTGATGCACAAGGAAGAGCAGCCGGCGGGGCACCTGGAGCTGCCGCTAGAGCTGCACCAGCAGCAGCAACACCACCTGGAAGTCAACCATATTCTCTGACTCTGGAGAAGGCTGTCGAAGAGGTAATGATGGTTGAAGAACAATACGTCAAGGACAATGGAGGTGAAACTGGCCTCGTGAACAAATATCAGGGGCAAAGGAAAAAGAAGTTTGGATCTTATGGTAACGGCAGTCAGGGCTCCCTTACGCACCTCAACAGCAGAGACTCACCAACCCCTCACTCACCACGGGGTTTTGTTCCACCAAATGATCGAGTGTGTTGGACGTTCAAGAAAAAGGGGCACATTGCCGTTGACTGCCCTAAACGACGTCCAAAATTTGCTCGTCATTATGGTTCTTGACGGCCACATCAAACAATGCTGACAACTTACATGTCCACTGTGGCCGCCTTTCTTACAGGGTCTTCAAAAGCACAGGAGTTATCTGATGGAGAACACAACTTCCAGTTAGATCTCTTGTCTGAAGGACCAATCATGCGTGACAAAGACATGTCAATCACACAGCCAGAGCATTCAACCTATGGCTCAGCACCAGAAGATGCAGCACATCACACTCTAGCAGAAGAAGACTTTGTGACTGAAGAATTGGCCATGTGCTCCATCGACAGCATGCTTCTCTTGGCTGCTAGCATCTCTGCATGGATTATGGACTCTGGTTGCACGAAACACATGACTTGCAAAAATGACTGGTTCATCAACTTCAAACGCTTCCTGACACCACGAGAAGTCCGCCTTGGTGATGGGAGATCTATCCCTGCCTATGGGCAAGGGACAGTCAAGGTCGGCATGAAGTGCAATGGAAAACCAGCAATCAGGAATTTTGAAGACATACTTCATGTCCCAGACCTCGCTGCAAATCTTCTTTCCGACACCAAGCTCAACAACAAAGGTTTCAAAGTTGTGTTTGATACTGACAAGAACTGCAAGGTGTACAGCCAAGCATCTCAACTGGCAGTGTTGGCCACTCGAATGGGAAACCTGACCATCCTTGACACCAGCAAACCTTCAAGACACCCAGAAATGCAAGAGATGGCCTTTGTGGCCTCTTTACCCACATTGGCAAAGACAACTTGTTCGTCAACCAAGGCAGAACTTTGGCACAAGCGTCTGGCACACGTCAACTATTCAACTCTAACCAAAATGGCTACAGATTCAGTTGCTCATGATCTTCCCGCCAGTCTGTTGTAAGACAGAGAAGCACCCATGTGTGGAGGCTGTATCATAGGCAAACAACATCGAGCCTCTTTCCAAGCCCTTCCGTCACATGGAACCCACGAGTGCCTGGAACTCGTGCACATGGACCTCTGCTATATCAAGGAAGGCTCTCTCTCCAACAAACATTTTTTCCTTGTCATTCTGGATGACTACGCGCATATGGTCCGGACCCGGATCCTCCGCTTCAAATCTGATGCTATTGAAGCAATTAAAACTTGGGTTCGACAGGTTGAAAACGAGACCAGCCTGAAAGTCAAGAAAATCTGCACTGACAACGGGACCGAGTTTGTCAACCGCAACCTCAAAGTCTTCTATGATGAGAGAGGCATTCAACATCAAACCACGGTGCCATATACCCCACAACAGAATGGCAAGGCAGAGCGGATGAATCAGACTCTTCTTGAACGAGTTCGAACCATGCTCCACACTGCTGGCTTCTGGGCCGAAGCTCTTCACACTGCAACGTATATCACAAATCGTCTTCCTAACGCAAGGTTGCCTGCAGGTGCATCAACACCCTACGAAGCATGGAC
>SZWC01006458.1:29466-85267 GCA_023375785.1 Penium margaritaceum
AAACATCATAACAATTTTTCGCCAACATTACTAGGAAAGGCCAATATGCATTTTCTCTATTTCTAAAAAAACAAAAGGATAATGAAATCATTTCCCCTCCACTTCCTCTTGGACATAAAAGATCAGCAATGGCAGAGCTCCTTTTGTAAGAGGCAACGTGGCAGCGCCTTCCAAACTTCACACCATTGACATCTCTTCCACTCCCGTACATCAACTCTCACCACCTACTCCTCCACATCACTGAGCAGCATCAACAGGACATTCGTTACCATGGATGTACAGAGATGGCCAATCATCATCCATAATGAAGTTGACATCCGTCATGATATGAAGTGGCCGTTCATTCATGCTGATGGAACACAAACCTTTCAGCGTTGGCACAGACGTCTTTAATGCCTGACGTCTCAAATTGACATCCATGAGTACGATCTCTATGATGTCCCCATAAATAGAGGAAGTAGAGACACCCACTGGCTCTCCCACACTTAGCTACACGATGTGGAAGCGCAAACGTAATGGTGAGGCCTTCTGTATTGTACAACCTTTGTGGAATTCCATACCATCATCAAAGCACATCAGTACTAGTCGCTTCAAAAGGTGATGAGTGTCATCCGGGAGTACTGCACTCATCTGGGACTGCACCCTCCTCTGACTCCAGCTCATCTTGATCCTCCTCCATTTATCCATGCACTCAAGAACTGTGCTTCTAAGGACAATCCTTCATCAAGAAACAAAGGAGGAAAACAGAAAACATTTGAGGACTTCAACGCCAATCCCCAACTCCATCCCCCAATGATGAAGGCTACTACCAATGAAGTCAAAACAGACAAGTAGGACGAAACTAAGGTGCAACTAGGGTACAACTAGGGTGTAACTAGGTTACAAGTCGGGAGCAACTAGGCCGTAACTAGAACGCAACAAGGGCACAACTAGGGCACAACTAGGACACAACTAGGGCGCAACTAGGGTACAACTTGGGTGCAACTAGGGCGCAACTAGGGCACAGCGAGGGCGCAACTTGGGTGCAACTCGGGTGCAATTCGGATGCAATTAGAGCAGAATTAGGATGCAAATAGGGCGTACCTAGGGTGCAGCTAGGGCATACCTAGGGTGCAGCTGGGGCCCAACTACAGCGTAACTATGATACCTGTAGTGTGCAACCTGGGTGCACGTAGGACAGAACTATGGTACAACTAGGGTGCAACTATGCGGCAATTAGGGCATAACTAGGGTACAAAAAAGACAAAACTAGTGCACAACTAGGTTGTAACTAGGGTACAACTAGGGTGCAACTAGGGCTCAACTAAGGCACATCAAGGGCATAATCAGGATGCAACTAGGGCCCAACCAGGGTACAGCTAGGATGCAACAAGGGCGCAACTAGGGTGCAATTTGGACACAAGTAGGGCGTAACTAGGGAGCGACTAGTACGCAACTAGATTGCAACTAGGGTGCAACTAGGACGTAACTAGGGCGCAAATAGGATGCAACTTGGGCGCAACTAGGGCGCAACCAGGGTGTTACTAGGGTGCAACCACGGCGCAACTAAGCTGCAACTAGGACGCAATTAGGAGGCAACCATCGCACAGTCAGGGCATAACTAGTATGCAACGAGGGTAAACCAAGGAGACGATTAGGGAACAACTGAGGCACAACCAGGGCGTAATCAGGATGTAACTATGTAAAGAGAGAGAGAGGGAGAGAGTTGAAGTGGCGTTGGCAAAGATCTCTCGGTAGATCTGTTATTGCTCCCACCAAGAAACGAGTCGTCGACTGGCCATATGTGGCAGTAGTCCTCAGTGTGCCTCTTGGTTTAGGACGATAGCCAATAGGGTGAGAGGTGAAGGAAGGCTTTGCCACTATGCCGTTCACAAAGAAGAGCACAGTCACTGCATGATCTCTGTGTCCTCTGCAATGTGACGAAAAGGTGGGATGGTTTGCAGAATGATGAGGATGGCAGCGGAGAAGGTGATGACAGTGTTGGGAGCAGGGGCAAACCGCGCCTGCTAAAGAAGAAAGCGGCATGGGTGCAGGTGTCCGCAGGATTGACGGTTCAACCGAGAAGATCCAAGAGCCAAGTTGATGATGATGATACTGGGCGCAGGGGCGAACCACACGCGCTGATGAAATAGGGGAGAGATGCGGCAAGGAGAAGGCAGAGGCCAATGCGTCGTGAGAAAACTGCTACTGGTGTAGGTGCAGACTGTTGTGAGATGGGCAGCTAGTACGTGCAGACCATTGTGCTGGCCACATATGCTGCTGATTATTGCTTAAAGCCGAGGATAAATGATGAGTAATGATGAATCTGGACGCAAGGCGAGCCGCGTGCGCTGATGAGAGGAACCGACGTGGGCGAGGGTCGCCGTGAGAGTGGCGGTTCGACAGAGCGGATCCTTGTGTCGAGCTGATGATGATGAAGAAGCGGTGAATTGATGATGAAGTGGATGCAGGGGCAAGACCACGTGCGCTGCTTTGTAGAGGGACAAAGATGTGTTAAGGGAAGGCGAGAGACACCGCACCGAGAGAAATGTGCTGCCGGCATGGGTGCAGACCGTTGCGATTGTAGTAGCTTGCACGTGCAGGTCCTTGTGCTGGCTACACATGCTGATGCTGATGATGAAGTGGAAGGTGATAGCTGATGATGATACCTGGACATAGGGGCGCGTCCACGTGCGCTACGGAAGATGAAGATGAAAGAGACGATCAGGATACTGAGGAAGACAATTGAAACAAGGAGAACGATGCAGAAGATGCTGAATTCAATGAGACAGATGCGCTGTGGAGGAAGAAAGAGGGGACTGTTAAAGATGGGGTTGATGATGAGGGAGGCAGTGAATTGAGGAGGATCAGACTCTGAAGATGAGGGAGGCACGGAGGAAGGCTGATGTGACAAGAAGGTCATCTAGTATTAGGAGAGTGACGGCTTGTGTCCCAAGTTGGCCCGAGACCGACGGGTAGGAAGACTGGTGGTGCCCGATATCTAAGGCTGCACACTGAATCCGGTTCGCGAATCTGAAGCTGGATTCGGATTCGCGAGTCCGAATCCAGTGCTGGATCCGGATTCGCGAATCCGAATCCAAGATTCGCGAATCCTTGTGGATTCACGAATCTTGGCGAATCCTTGTATTTTGTCTTAGTCTTGAATATAGCCAAGACAGTATACGGCTCCTTGGAAAAAAAAAAGGATGACACCTTGTTCAATTCCCAATCTTTGCATGGGGGATGTGGCTGTGTCCCGCTCGATACGGAAGCCAAGCCTGCCAGTCAGGTCGGACCCCTGACTGGCTGGATGCCAGGCTTTGATGACCTGGCTTGCCCAAAGTATGTCAGTCAGGTCATCGCATGTCCGCCGCATTTGCTGCAAGACCCAGAATGAGGGTCCGTTTGGATTACGTCGCATTGGCCCTACTGTCCTTGAATTCTGTGTGACGTCCAGTTCAGCGTTCTGTCTCGCGTGTGCGACCGAGGAAGTCGTACGTCCGGTGGCTGTCCTTGAGTTTTGCGTGGACGCTCGATCGCACGGTTGTGCGATTTGAGTAATGCTCACGTTGTGCGCCCGTGGGCAGCTGGAGGACGTCGCACGGTTGTGTGACGCAATCCAACTAAACCTAGAATCGCCGCTCGCTCGTGGAGAACGTGCGAGCGAGTGGCGAATGCTACATCATGTATGTGTCAGGAAGTTGACCTGGCACATGCATGATTTGCGCTAGTTAGCGCGGCTGTCAGCTTCTGAGGCTTGGCGCATGTGCCAGGTCACAGACCTGGCACACACACAAAACGTGCTTGGGAATGACGGGCGTGGAGGGTTGGCGTGCGACCCTCCGAGAGAGCGATTTTTTGAAACACCAAACAATGAGTCCCCCCCCCTCCCCAAAGATTCGTGAGTGGATTCCCTAATCCCCATATGAGACCCGACCTTGGATCCGGACTCGTGAATCCGGGTTCGGATTCGGGATTCGTGAACCAGATTCACGAATCCAATGATTCGTGTGCAGCCTTACTGATATCCTGGCAGCAGAAGGAGTTCTGCTGCTGTTGAGGACAAGGAAGGGTAGTGCGAAACAAGTGGCGGCTCGAGAAGATGATGTAAAGCGAAGGAGGAGAAGATGACACATGATGATAATGATGGTGATGAAGTTGATGGAGTAGATTGCAGCACATGCGACGATTGAAGGAGGGTAGGATGGAGAAGGTGCTGTTGGAAGCGAATGCGCTGACAAGAGAGTGACTGTCTCACGGAATGAATGAAGTCATTGGGAGGAGTGTTGAGGGAAGCAGGCTGAGTAAATCTATAGAGAAAGTGGTTAGTAATGAGCAGATACGTGCGGAGAGACAAAAATGGTGAGCTGGAAGGAAGCTTTAAGGAAGTTGGCGGCAGAGAGCGCTTCTCGAGCTGTTGTAGGCTATTGACGGTGGAGAGGTACTTGTCGTTACCACGGGCGTGTGATTGGACATAGGGCTTTGTGTAAATGAGCTTGAGGAGAAGTGAAAACAATGCTGCTGATGTAATCTGCTGATGAAGGTGAAAGGTGGAGAGAGGCATCCTACGTGCGCCCTACTTGTGTTCTAGTTGCACCCTAGATACACCCTATTGTACCCTACTTGCACCCTACTTGCGCCCTAGTTGCATATTAGTTGCACCCTAGTTGCGCCCTATTTGCGCCTTAGTTGGACACTAGCTACGTCCTAGTTAAGCCCAAGTTGCACCCTAGTTGCGCCCTAGTTGCACCCTAGTTGCTCCCTGGTTATGCCCTACTTGCGTCCTAGTTGCGCCCTGGTTTCTCCCTAGTTGTACCCTAGTTCCGCCCTAGTTGCGCCGTACTTGCACCCTACTTGCCCCATAGTTGCATCTTACTTGTGCCCTGCGTACGTCCTAGTAGCACTATAGTTGCGCCATAGTTACGCCCTAGTTGCACCCTACTTGCACCCTACTTGCACTCTAGTTACACCCTAGTTGTGTCATAGTTGCGTCGTATTTGTGCCCTAGTTGCACCCTAGTTGTGCCCTAGTTGCGCCCTCGTTGTGCCCTAGTTGTGCCCTGGTTGAACCCTAGATGGACCCTACTTGCACCCTACTTACGCCCTACTTGCGTCCTAGTTGTACCCTAGTTGCACCCTAGATGCGCCCTAGTTGTGCCTCAGTTGGACACTAGCTACGTACTAGTTGTGCCCTAGTTGCGTCCTAGTTGAGCCCTACTTGCACCCTACTTATGCCTTGCTTGCGCCATACTTGTGTTCTAGTTACGCCCTAGTTTCGTCCTTATTGCGCCCTAGATGCACCCTATTTGCACCCTTGTTGTGTCCTCCGTGTGCCCTACTTGCGCCCTAGTTGTGTCCTGGTTGCGTCATACGTGTGCCCTATTTGCACCTTAGTTCCGTCCATGTTGCGCCCCAGTTGCGTCCTAGTTGCACCCTAGTTGCGCCCTACTTGCTCCCTACTTGAGCCCAAGTTATGCCCTAGTTGCACCCTAGTTGCGCCCTACTTGCACCCTAATTGCGGCCTCCTTGCGCCCTGATTGCGCCCTACTTGCGCCCTAGTTATGACCTAGTCAAACCGTAATTGCGTCCTTCTTGTGCCCTTCTTGCGTCCTAGTTGCGTCCTACTTGCGTCTTAGTTGTGCCCTAGTTGCACCCTAGCTGCTTCCTAGTTATGCCCTAGTTGTGCCTCAGTTGGGTACTAGCTATGTTTTAGTTACACCCTCGTTGTGCCTTAGTTTCGTCCTAGTTGCACCCTAGTTGTGTCCTAGTTGAGTCCTAGTTGCGCCGTACTTGCGCCCTAGTTGCGCCCTAGTTGCGCACTAGTTGCACCCTACTTGCGTCCTACTTGCGCCCTAGTTGCACCCTAGTTGTGTCCTAGTTGAGTCCTAGTTGCGCCGTACTTGCGCCCTAGTTGCGCCCTAGTTGCGCACTAGTTGCACCCTACTTGCGTCCTATTTGCGCCCTAGTTGCGTCTCAGTTGGACACGAGTTACGGTCTAGTTGTGTCCTACATGCGTCCGACGTATACCCTAGTTGCGTCCTAATTGTACCCTTATTCGTCCTTGTTGCGCCCTAGTTACGTCCTACACGCACCCTACTTGCGTCCTACTTGCGCCCTTCTTGTGCCCTAGTTGTGCCAGAGTTGTGTCCTAGTTGTGCCCTAGTTACGTCCTACTTAAGTCGTACTTGCGCCCTAGTTACGCCCTACTTGCGTCCTACTTGCGCCCTTCTTGTGCCCTAGTTGTGCCAGAGTTGTGTCCTAGTTGTGCCCTAGTTACGTCCTACTTAAGTCGTACTTGCGCCCTAGTTACGCCCTACTTGCACCCTTGTTGTGTCCGGCCTGCATCCTTGTTGCTTCCTAGTTGCACCTCAGTTGGGTACTAGCTAAGCCCTAGATGCGACCTAGTTGCACCCTAGTTGCTCCCTAGTTGCGCCCTGTTTTCTCCCTAGTTGCACCCTACTTGCCCTTTAGTTGCGTCCTAGTTTTTCCCTAGTTGTGTCATAGTTGGGCACTAAGTAAGTTCTATTTGCACCCTAGTTGCGTCCTAGTTGCACCCTACTTGCGCGTTACTTGCGTCCTTGGTGCGCCCTAGTTACGTCCTTCTTGTGCTCTAGTTGCGCCCAAGTTGCGTCCTAGATGCACCCTACTTGTGCCCTAGTTGAGCCCTAGTTGCACACTCTGCCTCAATTAGGCACTAGCTACACCCTAGGTGCGCCCTACTTGTGCACTACTTGCATCCTAGTTGTGCCCTAGTTGCATCGTAGTTGCGCCCTATTTGCGCCCTAGTTGGGTCCTAGTTGCGCCCTAGTTGCGCCTCTGTTGGGCACTAGCTACACCCTAGTTGTGCCCTAGTTGTGTCCCACTTGCGTCCTACTTGCGCCCTAGTTGCACCCTAGTTGTGCCCTAGTTGCGTCCTAGTTGCACCTCAGTTGGGCACTAGCTACGTGCTAGTTGTGACCTAGTTGCATCCTAGTTACGCCCTACTTGCGTCCTAGTTGTGCCCTAGTTGCGTCCTAGTTGCACCTCAGTTGGGCACTAGCTACGTGCTAGTTGTGACCTAGTTGCATCCTAGTTACGCCCTACTTGCGTCCTAGTTGTGCCCTGGTTGCTTCCTACTTGCGCCCTACTTACACCATACTTGCACCCTAGCTATGTCCTAGTTACGCCCTAGATGTGTCTCCATTCGACAAAAGCTACATCCTAGTTGCGCCCTAGTTGCGCACTAGTTGCACACTAGTTGCGTCCTAGTTGTGTCTTAGGTGCGCCATAGTTGCCCTACTTGCGCTTGAGGTGGGCACTAGCTATGTCTTAGTTTTGCCCTAGTTGCACCCTAGTTACGCCCTAGTTACACCCTACTTGCGCCCTAGTTACACCCTAGTTGTCCCTAGTTGCGCCTTAGTTGTGTCCTACTTGCGCCCTATTTGCGTCCTAGATGTGCCCTAGTTACGCCCTAGTTGCACCCTCCTTGCGCAATACTTGCGTCAAGTTGCGCCCAAATTGCGCCCTACTTGCGCGCTATTCGCACCCTAGTTGCATCCTGGCTGTACCCTAGTTGTGCCCTAGTTGCAACTCAATTGGGCACTAGCTATGCCCTAATTACACTCTTGTTGTGTCCTAGTTGCGCCCTAGTTGCGTCCTACTTGCGCCCTAGTTGCGCCGTACTTGCGCCCTAGTTGCGTCCTAGTTGTGCCCTAGTTGCAACTCAATTGGGCACTAGCTATGCCCTAATTACACTCTTGTTGTGTCCTAGTTGCGCCCTAGTTGCGTCCTACTTGCACCTTACTTGCGCCCTAGGTGCGTCCTAGTTGCGCCTAGTTGCAACCCACTTGTGCCTTAGTCGTGTCCTTCTTGCGCCCTAGTTGCACCCAAGTTGCACCCTAGATGCATCCTAGTTGCGCCTCAGTTGGAAACTAGCTACGCCCTAGTTGAGCACTAGCTACACCCTAGTTGCATCCTAGTTGTGACCTAGTCATGCCTTAGTTGCACCCTAGTTACGCCCTAGTTGCACCCTAGTTGCGTCTTAGTTGTACCCTACATGCACCCTGGTTGCACCCTATTTGTTCCCTACTTGCGCCCTAGTTTCGCTGTAGTTACACCCTACTTGCGTCCTAGTTGTGCTCTAATTGAGCTCTAGCTGCGCCCTAGTTACGTCCTAACTGTACCCTACTTGCGCCTTAGTTGTGCCCTGGTTGTACCCAAGTTGCACCCTAGTTGTGCCCTAATTGCGCCCTCCTTGCGTCCTCCTTGCGACTGAAGTGCACCCTACTTGCGCCCTAGTTGCACCCTAGTTGTATCCTACTTGCATCCTACTTGCACCCTGCTTACGCACTAGTTGCTTCCTACTTGCACCCTACTTGGGCCCTACTTACACCCTACTTGTGCCGTACTTGTGTCCTACTTGCGCCCTAGTTGCGCCCTAGTTACCCCCTACTTGCATCCTACTTTTGCCTTAGTTTTACCCTAATTATACTCTACTTACGCCCTTCTTGTACCCTAATTGCGTCCTACTTACACCCTCGTTGCACTCTAGTTGCATCCTAGTTGTGCCCTACTTGCACCCTACTTGCGCCCTGCTTGCGTCTTACTTGTGCCTCAGATGGAAACAAGCCACGCCCTAGTTACTTCGTAATTGTAACCTAGCTACGCTGTAGATACGCCCTAGTTGAGCCATACTTATGTCCTAGTTACGCCTTAGTTGCACCCTAGTTGCGCCCTACTTGCACCCTACTCGCGCCCTAGTTGTGTCTCAGTTGGACACTAGCTACGCCTGAGTTGTGCCCTATTTGCACCCCACTTGCTCCCTACCCGCGCCCTAGTTGTGCCCTAGTTGCGTCCTACTTATACCCTACTTGTGCCCTAGTTGTGTCCTACTTGTGCCCTAGTTGTGCCCTAATTGGGCCCTAGTTATCCCCTACTTGCGTCCTAGTTGCATCCCAGTTGTGCCCTAGCTGTGCCCAAGTTATACCCTACTTGCCCCTTACTTGCACCCTAGTTGTGTCCAAGTTCTGCCCTAGTTGCGCCCTAGTTGCACCGTACTTGCGCCGTATCTGCGCCATACTTCCGCCCTAGCTGTGCCATAGTTGCACCCTAGTTACGTCTTAGTTAGGCACTAGCGACGTCTTCATTGCATCCTAGTTGCACTTTACTTGCATCCTACTTGCGCCTTGCTTACGTCCTAGTTGCGCCCCGGTTGTACCCTACTTGCACCCAAGTTGTGCCCTAGTTATGCCTTAGTTGCACCCTACTTGCACCCTAATTGCGCCCTAGTTGCGCCCTAGTCGCACCCCCCTTGTGACCTTGTTTCGTCCTACTTACGCCCTAGTTATGCCCTAGTTGTGTCTCAGTTTGGAACTAGCTACACCCTAGTTGCGCCTTATATGCGCCCTAGTTGCTTCCTAGTTACACCCTCGTTGCGTCCTAGTTGTGCCCTAGTTGCACCTGAGTTGGACACCAGCTACGTCCTAGTTACACCCTAGTTGCATCCTAGTTGTGTCCTACTTGCGCCCTAATTGCGTCCTACTTGCACCTACTTGCCCCCTAGTTGCGCCCTACTTGCACCCTACTTGCACCATGCTTTTGTGCTGGTTACACCTCAGTTGCCTACTAGCTACACACTAGTTGTGCACTAGATGTGCCCTAGTTGTACCCTAGTTCCGCCATAGTTTTGACCTAGTTGCGCCCTAGTTGTGCCCTAGTTGCAACTCAATTGGGCACTAGCTATGCCCTAATTACACTCTTGTTGTGTCCTAGTTGCGCCCTAGTTGCGTCCTACTTGCACCTTACTTGCGCCCTAGGTGCGTCCTAGTTGTGCCTAGTTGCAACCCCCTTGTGCCTTAGTCGTGTCCTTCTTGCGCCCTAGTTGCACCCAAGTTGCACCCTAGATGCATCCTAGTTGCGCCTCAGTTGGAAACTAGCTACGCCCTAGTTGAGCACTAGCTACACCCTAGTTGCATCCTAGTTGTGACCTAGTCATGCCTTAGTTGCACCCTAGTTACGCCCTAGTTGCACCCTAGTTGCGTCTTAGTTGTACCCTACATGCACCCTGGTTGCACCCTACTTGTTCCCTACTTGCGCCCTAGTTTCGCTGTAGTTACACCCTACTTGCGTCCTAGTTGTGCTCTAATGGAGCTCTAGCTGCGCCCTAGTTACGTCCTAACTGTACCCTACTTGCGCCTTAGTTGTGCCCTGGTTGTACCCAAGTTGCACCCTAGTTGTGCCCTAATTGCGCCCTCCTTGCGTCCTCCTTGCGACTGAAGTGCACCCTACTTGCGCCCTAGTTGCACCCTAGTTGTATCCTACTTGCATCCTACTTGCACCCTGCTTACGCACTCGTTGCTTCCTACTTGCACCCTACTTGGGCCCTACTTGCACCCTACTTGTGCCGTACTTGTGTCCTACTTGCGCCCTAGTTGCGCCCTAGTTACCCCCTACTTGCATCCTACTTTTGCCTTAGTTTTACCCTAGTTATACTCTACTTACGCCCTTCTTGTACCCTAATTGCGTCCTACTTACACCCTCGTTGCACTCTAGTTTCATCCTAGTTGTGCCCTACTTGCACCCTACTTGCGCCCTACTTGCGTCTTACTTGTGCCCTAGTTGTGCCCTAGTTGTGCCTCAGATGGAAACAAGCCACGCCCTAGTTACTTCGTAATTGTAACCTAGCTACGCTGTAGATACGCCCTAGTTGAGCCATACTTATGTCCTAGTTACGCCTTAGTTGCACCCTAGTTGCGCCCTACTTGCACCCTACTCGCGCCCTAGTTGTGTCTCAGTTGGACACTAGCTACGCCTTAGTTGCGCCCTATTTGCACCCCACTTGCTCCCTACCCGCGCCCTAGTTGTGCCCTAGTTGCGTCCTACTTATACCCTACTTGTGCCCTAGTTGTGTCCTACTTGTGCCCTAGTTGTGCCCTAATTGGGCCCTAGTTATCCCCTACTTGCGTCCTAGTTGCATCCCAGTTGTGCCCTAGTTGTGCCCAAGTTATACCCTACTTGCCCCTTACTTGCACCCTAGTTGTGTCCAAGTTCTGCCCTAGTTGCGCCCTAGTTGCACCGTACTTGCGCCGTATCTGCGCCATACTTCCGCCCTAGCTGTGCCATAGTTGCACCCTAGTTACGTCTTAGTTAGGCACTAGCGACGTCTTCATTGCATCCTAGTTACACTTTACTTGCATCCTACTTGCGCCTTGCTTACGTCCTAGTTGCGCCCCGGTTGTACCCTACTTGCACCCAAGTTGTGCCCTAGTTATGCCTTAGTTGCACCCTACTTGCACCCTAATTGCGCCCTAGTTGCGCCCTAGTCGCACCCCCCTTGTGACCTTGTTTCGCCCCACTTACGCCCTAGTTATGCCCTAGTTGTGTCTCAGTTTGGAACTAGCTACACCCTAGTTGCGCCTTATATGCGCCCTAGTTGCTTCCTAGTTACACCCTCGTTGCGTCCTAGTTGTGCCCTAGTTGCACCTGAGTTGGACACCAGCTACGTCCTAGTTACACCCTAGTTGCATCCTAGTTGTGTCCTACTTGCACCTACTTGCCCCCTAGTTGCGCCCTACTTGCACCCTACTTGCACCATGCTTTTGTGCTGGTTACACCTCAGTTGCCTACTAGCTACACACTAGTTGTGCACTAGATGTGCCCTAGTTGTACCCTAGTTCCGCCATAGTTTTGACCTAGTTGCGCCCTAGTTGTGCCCTTGCTCCATCTGAGTTGGACACTAGCTACGCCCTAGTTGCGCCCTACTTGCACCCTAATTGCGCCTTAGTTGTGCCCTAGTTGCGCCCTAGTTGCACCTTACTTGCGCCTTACTTGCGCCCTACATGTGCCCTACTTAGACCCTACATGCACTCAAGTTGCGCCCTAGTTGCGTCCTAGTTGCGGCCTAGTTGCACCCTAGTTATACCCTTCTTGCGCCCTAGTTGCGTCCTAGTTGCGTCCTACTTGTGCCCTACTTGTGCCCTACTTGCGCCCTACTTGTGCCCTTGTTGTGTCCTTCTTGCGCCCTGGTTACGCCCTTGTTGTGTCTCAGTTAGGAACTAGCCACGCCCTAGTTGTGCCCTATATGCACCCTAGTTGCGCCCTAGTTACGCCCTAGTTACAACCTAGTTGCACCCTAGTTGTGCTTAGTTGGCCACTAACTAGGCCTTAGTTATGTCCTAATTGTGCCCTAGTTGCACCCTAGTTACACCCTACTTGCGTCCAACTTGCGCCCTAGTTGCATCATATTAACGCCCTTGTTGCGCCCTCATTGCGCCCTACTTCCTCCCTAATGTGCCGTACTTGTGGTCTAGTTGTGCCCTAATTGCGCCTAGCTATACCCTGGTTGCATCTCACTTGGGCACCAGCTACACCCGAGTTGCGCCCTAGTTGCGCCCTAGTTGCGCCCTAGTTGTGCGCTAGCTGCTCCCTATTTGCGCCCAAATTGCGCCCTAATTGCGCCCTAGTTGTGCCTTAGTTGGACACTAACTGCGCCCTAGTTGTACCCTACCTGCACCCTAGTTGCGCCCTAGTTGTGTCCTACTTGCACCCTAGTTGTGTCCTACTTGTGTCCTCCTTGCACCCTACTTGCACCCTACTTGCACCCCAATTGCTTCCTACTTGCACCCTAGTTACGCCCTAGTTGCACCCTAGTTGTGCCCTAGTTGTACCCTGCTTGTACCCTACTTGCACCCTACTTGTGTCCTACTTGCATCCTACTTGTGCCCTACTTGTGCCCTAGTTGCGACCTTGTTGCACCAAAGTTGCACCCTGCTTGTGTCCTACTTCCGTCCTAGACACTCCCTAGTTACGACCTACTTGCATCCTACTTGTGCCCTAGTTGCACCCTAGTTTTGTCCTGGTTGCGCCCTTGTTGCATCCTACTTGGAGCCTAGTAGCACCATCGTAACGCCCTAGTTGTGTCCTAGTTATGCCTTAGTTGCGCCTCAGTTGAGCACTTGCTGCGCCCTAGTTGCACCTTACTTGTGCCTTTGTTCTGTCCTAGTTGCACCCTCCTACACCCTACTTGCGCTCTACTTGCACCCTACTTGTACCCTACTTGCGCCCTGCCTGTACCCCACTTGCAACGTACTTGCACCCTAGTTGTACCCTAGTTGCGCCCTAGTTGCGTCCTAATTGCTTCCTTGTTCCACCCAAATTGCACCCCAGTTGCATCCTACTTCCATCTTACTTGGGCCCTACTTGTACCCTACTTGCATCCTACTTGTACCCTAGTTGCGTCCTAGTTACGTCCTAGTTGCACCCTAGTTGTACCCTAGTTGCCCCCTATTTGTGCCCCAGTTGATCCCTAGTTGTGCCCTAGCTGTGCCCTAGTTGTACCCTAGTTGTACCCTAGTTGTGCCCTAGTTGCATCGTACTTGCGCCCTAGTTACGCCCTGGTTATGCCCTAGTTACATCCTCATTACGCCCTAGTTGTGCCCTATTTGCATCCTAGTTGCGCCCTTATTGCGTACTAGTTGCGCCCTAGTTGCATCTTACTTGCGCCCTAGATGCGCCCTAGTTGCTCCATATTTTTTCCATAGTTGCGTCATAGTTGCGTCCTAGTTGCGCCCTAGTTGAGCCCGAATTGCACCCTGGTTGCATCTCAGTTGGTCACTAGCTACGCCCTAGTTGCGCCTAGTTACACCCTCAGTTGTACCTCAGTTTGAAGGTATGCCCTACGTGCGTCCTAGTTGCGTCCTAGTTGCGTCCTAGTTGTGTCCTAATTGCGTGCTAGTTGCGTCCTAATAGTGCCCTACTTGCGCCCTCCTTGCGTCCTAGTTGCTTCCTACTTGTGCCCTAGTTGCACACTACTTGCGTCCTAGTTGCGTCCTAGTTGTGTCCTAATTGCGTGCTAGTTGCGTCCTAATAGTGCCCTACTTGCGCCCTCCTTGCGTCCTAGTTGCTTCCTACTTGTGCCCTAGTTGCACACTACTTGCGTCCTAGTTGCGTCCTTGTCGCGTCTCAGATGGACACTAGCTACGCCCTAGTTACGCCCCAGTTGCATCCTACTTGCGACCTAGTTGTGCCCTAGTTGCTGTTGAAAAATTGCCCCTCCGCATGCCCAAGTGCGGCGCCGGAAGGCGCCGATGAGCCGCCAGAAAGTGGAAACGCCGCTCCGGCGGATCTGGTGACTCAAAGATTGCTCGGATCCTAAAATGGAGGATTGCCCCTAAAAGTTGACAAGTTGTTGAATCCGGTGGAAGTTGTTTCGCTGGAATCGGACAAGTATCGAGGGAGATATAGCCTTCCAAAGTTGGGGTATGCGCAGCGGCTCTGGGAGCCGGCTGCGACTCGAAATCCGGTCGATAATTGACCGGACCGAGTAACAAAAACACCATGTGGAGAAAATGCTCCGATAGGCCTGCCGAGGCGTCCGGTGGATGATCCGCCTGATCAGGTGGATCATCCACCGGATCCAGTACTGCAGGTTGTTACTGAGGGACTTAGCCAAAATCCTGGCTCGACGTCCGAAACTCAGTAGTACGTATTGTTACTCGGGGACTTCGTCAAAATTCTGACTGCAGGTCCACGGACAGGTTTCAAACCTCGTCACACCCCATCACCAAACACAACCCAAAAGTGGGTAGGGTGTGTGGAAACAGTGCAGGGGACTCCCACACCATGTGCAATGGGATATGCGCCTTGGGAAAGGCGCTTCGCATGTGAACGAAGGCGCCACGGCAAGTGGCGGCGTCAGGTTTCTGTGGTGGGTGAGACCTGCACTTCGACAAGCATAACTCGAGCTATGCTTGGCCAAATCGCACGAAGTTTGGTGCGTTGGAATGATCATGACTAGCCCTATAAATGTTGTGATCATGTTCATGTTCGAAAAGTAACTCAAAACGACGTTATTCCCTTCGCAAACTGACTGTCTCTAAATTCCTTCTCACACAGCGTGAGGCGACCAGAAAGCTCACGCTCAGTCTCAGATTCGCCCAAAACAGTAGACGTGAACCACTAGAGGCGATCAGACAAACGTCTGGGACCGCACCATGTGGATCTCCTCCTGACAAAGGGTTATGGGCCCACGGGTCTGAACGCCTCCAACGTTCACGTCTTCCACAGCGCACGTGATCGTCATCTTGGACGTCGCCGTGAAGTTCTGAGAACTCGTCGGAGTAGCAGCTGCGCACATGGCGCAGAAGGAGACGCAACCCATTTGTAAGTATGCGGGCAGCCCGGGCTTCGGGCTATGGAGGTGGCAGTTTGAACTGCGCCTCTTGCATAAGGGACTGCTGGATGTCATGTTGGGAAAGGAGGTGCTCACAGAGGCGACTGCTACGGACGCGGGGAAGCAGGCCTTCGAAAAGAAGAACACGGAGGCGCTCATGCTCCTGGTGTCCGGGACAGCCGAGTCGCAGTGTGGCCTCTTCTACGGCTGTAAGCTAGCAGCCAAAGTTTGGGAAAAGCTCTGCGCCATCCACCAATCCAAGTCGCTCGCGAACAAAATCTTCGCGATGAAGCGACCCTCACGGTTAGAATCGGGGAGGGAGATGATGTCATCTCCGCCATGCAGCAGATCAAGTCGCTCGCCTCGCAATGCAATGACGTGGGGTGGAAGATCGACACGCAGCTGCAGCCGATGGCCCTCCTCATGGTCCTACCTGACAGTTGGAGTCCACTCATCACCGTCCTTGGAGGATGGTCGGAGGACAAGCTCACCTATGGCGCAGTCGCAGAGTGCATCCGCAACGAGGCACAGCGATGGAACTACGGGGAGTCCTCATCTTCCTCATCGGCCCTTGTCACCAAAACACGGAGTGGCGGAGCGGGCGAACCAGACGCTGCTCAACATGGTGCGGACCATGCTTGTGGATGCGGGGTTGCCGCGAGGGTTCTGGGCGAAGGCTGTGCATACAGCAAGCTACACCATCAACCTCACCCCAACAGCGGTGCTGAGGGGCAAGGGCGGCTGGAAGACGCCGGAGGAGGTTTGGATCGGGCGCAAGCCAAACGTGGCGCACCTGAAGGTGTTCGGGTGCAAGGCGCACACGATGGTGTAGGCGGCGCAAGGACGCAACAGCAAGCTGGAACCGCGGGCAAAGCCGTGCTTGTTCCTCGGCTACGAGAGTGCGCAAAAGGCGTACCGGCTTTGGGACCCGCGCACGCAAGAGATCATCCGCAGCCGTGACGTCGAGTTTGACGAGCAACAGAGCTTCAGCAGCAGTAGCAACAACATGAGCGTCGGGAACACTTCAAAACAGAGGGAGTGGTTCCAGCTCCTTGACTACGAGGAGGAGCAAGCGGACGCGGAGGTCGATGATGCGGCGTCGGAACGCGGCAATGCAGTAGGTGCAGAAGCCGACACGGAGGACTTCGACGATGATGCAACTGGGCTGGAGATCCGGCGGAATGATCCGTTGAAGGAGGCACCGCGAGTGCCGAAGCGCGCACTCCCGGCGGAGTTCGCGTTGGGCGTCGGAGAAAAATCCTCCGGACGCGCCGGCTGTCCGGTTGATGGTTCACCGAAGCGGGAAGAATCCTGGGGAAGGCGTCCGGTCGATGATTCACCGGAGCGGGCTGAGTCGGAAGGATCGCAGCAGAGCGACGAGACGCCGCCAAGACTGTAGCACCACCGCGGCAGGCAGCGGAGAGCGGGGAAGCATTTCGACGTAGGCACCGGTCGATGGATCGGCATGACGAGGTGCATGCTGGCTGCATCAACGGAACCGACGACCGTGCAAAAGGCGCTTGCGCGACCCGAGGGGGAGCAGTGGGACGACGCCATCAAGTCGGAGTTGGCGTCCATCGCTGAAAACGACACGTGGCAGCTGGTTTGACAGGCCGAAAGATGCCAAGGTCATCGGCTCCAAGTGGGTCTTCAAGACCAAGTTCACGAAGGAAGGTATGGTTGACAAATACAAGGCGCAGCTCGTGGCGAAGGGGTACGCACAGTGTAAGGGCGAACACTACGATGAGATCTTTGCCCCCGTCACCAAGTTCACAAGCATCCGGGCGATCCTTGCAGTGGCAGTCGCGAAGGACACGGAGTTCCACCAAATGGACGTAAAGACAGCCTTCCTCAACGGCATCCTCGACAAGGAAATCTACATGGAGGTGCCGGAGGGGGTGGAGGCGCCGGAGGGGAAGGTGTGCAAGCTCCGGAAGTCCTTATACGGGCTAAAACAACCGCCCCGACATTGGTACCAACAGATGGACAGCTTCATGGCACAACTCGGCTTCATGTGCTGTGAGGCAGATCACAGTGTGTACGTGCGGCGCAGCAAGAAGCTCCATCAGATTGTCGTACTCTACATGGACAATCTGATCTTGTGCTCCTCAAACCTGCCGAGCCTACAACAGGTGAAAGAGCAGCTGAGCAGCAGGTTCCAGATGTCGGACATGGGGGAGCTGGAGTTCTACCTCGGGGTGAGCATTACGCGGAACCGAAGGGCACGCACACTTGAGCTGGGGCAGGCCAAATACGTGGCCAAGGTGCTGAAGCGGTACGGCATGGAGGACTGCAAACCAGTGTGCAGTCCTGTCTCCACGACCTGTGAACTAAGTGCGGCAATGGCGCCGCAAACAAAAGAAGAGCGGGAGGACATGGCAGGGTTGCCCTACCAATCGGCGGTGGGCAGCCTCATGTACACCATGGTGGCGACTCGACCGGACCTGGCCTACGCGGTGGGCAAAGTGAGCAGGTACGTGGCCGATCCAGGGCTACTACACTGGCAGGCGGTCAAGTGCATCCTCCGCTACCTGCAGGCAATGCGGCACGCGCGCCTGAGGTTCGACGGCAAGGGGCGGGCGGACCCCTTGCGTCTGGTCTGCTACACGGATGCATACTACGCTAGGGATGTGGACAAGCGGAAGTCCACATCCGGATACGTGTTCTTCCTCGCTGGTGCAGCGGTCTCGTGGTGCAGCAGGAATCAAGACTGCATTACCACCTCCACAGTGGAAGCAGAGTACATCGCGCTAGCCGAGGCAGTCAAGGAAGCGGTGTGGCTCCGTAGGTTGCTGGGGGAGCTGGGCGTGCCGCAGCTGGAGCCTACGGTGGTGCAAGACGACAACACCGGCTCCATCTCGCTGACCAACAACCCGACGCAGCACAGAGGACGAAGCACATCGACGTACGTTATCACTACGCACAGGACATGGTCGAGAAGGGGCACGTGGTGCTGCAGCACTGTACCACGCACAACATGCTTGCGGATTGCTTGACCAAGGCGCAACCCGCGGACCGGCACGCGATGAGCGTGGCCGGACTTGGGATGTCCAGCTATGATGGGCTGGAGAGCGCAGCAGAAGATGATTGAGAGCAAGCAGGAGAAACGGGCATGGCAGGTGCAAGGGGGAGAATGTTGAAAAATTGCCCCTCCGCATGCCCAAGTGCGGCGCCGGGAGGCGCCGACGAGCCGCCAGAAAGTGGAAACGCCGCTCCGGCGGATCTGGTGACTCAAAGATTGCTCGGATCCTAAAATGGAAGATTGCCCCTGAAAGTTGACGAGTTGTTGAATCCGGTGGAAGTTGTTTTGCCGGAATCGGACAAGTATCGAGGGAGATATGGTCTTCCAAAGTTGGGATATGCGCAACGGCTCTAGGAGCCGGCTGCGACTCGAAATCCGGTCGATAATTGACNAGACAGGTTTCGAACCTCGTCACACCCCATCACCGAACACGACCCAAAAGTGGGTAGGGTGCATGGAAACAGTGCAGGGGACTCCCAAACTATGTGCAATGGGATATGCGCCTTGGGAAAGGCGCTTCGCACGTGAACGAAGGCGCCACGGCGAGTGGCGGCGTCAGGCTTCTGTGGTGGGTGAGACCTGCGCTTCGGCAAGCATAACTTGAGCTACGCTTGGCAGAATTGCACGAAGTTTGGTGCGTTGGAATGCTCATGACTAGTCCTATAAATGTTGTGATCATGTCCATGTTGAAAAACTAACTCAAAACGACGTTATTCCCTTTGCAAACTGACTGTCTCTATATTCCTGCTCACATAGCGTGAGGCGACCAGAAAGCTCACGCTCAGTCTCAGATTCGCCCAAAACAGTAGACGTGAACCACTAGAGGCGATCAGACAAACTTCGAGGACCGCACCACGTGGATCTCCTCCTGACAGTTGTGCCCTAGTTGCGTCCTAGTTGTGCCCTAGTTGTGCCTCAGTTGGACACTAGCTATGTCCCAAATGCGCCCAAGTTGTGCCCTAGTTGCACCCTAGTTGCGCCCTAGTTGTGCCCTACTTGCACCGTACTTGCCCCCTAGTTGCATCCTCCTTGTGTCCTACTTGCACCCCAGTTGAACCCTAGCTGTGACCTACTTGCGTCTTACTTGCGTANCCGCTCCGGCGGATCTGGTGACTCAAAGATTGCTCGGATCCTAAAATGGAAGATTGCCCCTGAAAGTTGACGAGTTGTTGAATCCGGTGGAAGTTGTTTTGCCGGAATCGGACAAGTATCGAGGGAGATATGGTCTTCCAAAGTTGGGATATGCGCAGCGGCTCTAGGAGCCGGCTGCGACTCGAAATCCGGTCGATAATTGACCGGACCGAGAAACAAAAAAACCATCTGGAGAAAATGCTCCGGTAGGCCTGCCGAGGCGTCCCGTGGATGATCCGCCTGATCAGGTGGATCATCCACCGGATCCAGTACTGCAGGTTGTTACTGAGGGACTTAGCCAAAATCCTGGCTCGACGTCGGAAACTCAGTAGTACGTTTTCTTACTCGGGGACTTAAACTTTCGACTGCAGGTCCACAGACAGGTTTCGAACCTCGTCACACCCCATCACCGAACACGACCCAAAAGTGGGTAGGGTGCATGGAAACAGTGCAGGGGACTCCCAAACTATGTGCAATGGGATATGCGCCTTGGGAAAGGCGCTTCGCACGTGAACGAAGGCGCCACGGCGAGTGGCGGCGTCAGGCTTCTGTGGTGGGTGAGACCTGCGCTTCGGCGAGCATAACTTGAGCTACGCTTGGCAGAATTGCACGAAGTTTGGTGCGTTGGAATGCTCATGACTAGTCCTATAAATGTTGTGATTATGTCCATGTTGAAAAACTAACTCAAAACGACGTTATTCCCTTTGCAAACTGACTGTCTCTATATTCCTGCTCACATAGCGTGAGGCGACCAGAAAGCTCACGCTCAGTCTCAGATTCGCCCAAAACAGTAGACGTGAACCACTAGAGGCAATCAGAAAAACTTCGGGTACCGCACCACGCGGATCTCCTCCTAACAGTTGTGCCCTAGTTGCGTCCTAGTTGTGCCCTAGTTGTGCCTCAGTTGGACACTAGCTATGTCCCAAATGCGCCCAAGTTGTGCCCTAGTTGCACCCTAGTTGCGCCCTAGTTGTGCCCTACTTGCACCGTACTTGCCCCCTAGTTGCATCCTCCTTGTGTCCTACTTGCACCCCAGTTGAACCCTAGCTGTGACCTACTTGCGTCTTACTTGCGTACAACTTGCACCGTAGTTACAGCCTAGTTACACCCTAGTTGCGTCCTACTTGCACCTTAGTTGTGTCCTACTTGCGTCCTACTTATGTCGTACTTGCATCCTACTTGCGCCTAACTTGGGCCCTAGTTCTGACCTAGTAGCACACTAGTTGCACCCTAGTTGTGTCCTAGTTGTGCTATACTTGCGCTCTACCTGTGCCCTAATTGCGCCCTACTTGTGGCCTAGTTGCGCCCTAGTTGCGCCCAACTTTCGTCCTAGTTGTGCCCTAGATGCGCCCTTCATGTGCTTAACTTGCACTCTACTTGTGCCCTAGTTGTACCTTAGTTCCACCCTACTTATATCCTAGTTGCTGCCTTCTTGCACCCTATTTGCGCCCTAGTAGCGCCCTAGTTGCACCCTAGTTACACCCTGGTTGCACCCTAGTTATGCCTCAGTTGGGCACTAGCTACGCCCTAGTTGCACCCTAGCTACATCCGAGTTGCACCCTACCTGCGTATGAGTTGGACACTAGCTACACCCTAGTTGCGCCCTAGTTAGGTCCTGCTTGCGTCCTAGTTGCGCCCTAGTTGTGACCTAGCTTTGTCCTAATTTCCCCCTACTTGCGCTCTACTTGCATCCTAGTTGCGCCCTAGTTAGGTCCTGCTTGCGTCCTAGTTGCGCCCTAGTTGTGACCTAGCTTTGTCCTAATTTCCCCCTACTTGCGCTCTACTTGCATCCTAGTTGCACCCTAGTTGCGCCCTAGTTGCAGTTTGGCACTAGCTACACCCTAGTTGCAGCCAAGTTTCGCCCTATTTGCGTCCTAATTGCACCCTAAACCCTAGTTGCGCCCTAGTTGCTCCCTAGTTACGCCCTACTTGCACCCTACTTGTGTCCTCCTTGCGCCCTACTTGGACACTATTTGCACTCTAGTTGCACCCTAGTTGCCCCCTAGTTACGTCTCAGTTGGGCATTAGCTATGGCCTAGTTGCGTCCTAGTTGCGTCCTACTTGCGCCCTACTTGCGTCCTACTAGCCCTCTTGTTGTACCCTAATTGTGCCCTAGTTGTACCCTAGTTGTACCCTATTTGCGTCCTTCTTGCACCCTATTTGCGCCCTAGTTGTACCCTTCTTACGCCCTACTTGCGCCCTAGTTGGACCCTACTTGCGCCCTACTTGCACCCTTAATGTGCCCCACTTGCGCCTTAGTTATGTCCTAGTTGTGTCTTAGTTGGGAACTAGGTACACCCTAGTTGCTTCCTATATGTGCCCTAGTTGCGCCCTAGTTACGCCCTAGTTGTGTCCTAGTTACGTCCTAGTTGCACCTCAGTTGGACACTAACTACGCCCTAGTTGTGTCCTAGTTGCACCCTTGTTGCACCCTTCTTGTGTCCTACTTACACCCTACTTGGGTACTTGTCGCATCCTACTTGCGCCCTAGTTGTGTCCGAGTTGCGCCTTACTTGCATCCTACTTGCATCCTACTTGCACCCTAGTTGCGTCCTGCTTGCGCCATAGTTGCGCCATGGTTGTACCTCAGTTGGGCACTAGATACACACTTGTTGCGCCTAGTTACACCCTGATTATTCCCTAGTTGTGCCCTAGTTGTACCCTAGTTGCCCCATACTTGCACCCTCGTTGTGCCCTGGTTGCCCCCTAGTTGCGCCCTAGTTGTCCCTAGTTGCGTCCTAGTTGCGCCTTAGTAGCGTCCTAGTTGCGTCCTACTTATTCCCTACTTGCACCCTATTTGTGCCCTACTTGCACGCTACTTGCACCCTAGTTGCGCTCTAGTTGCATCCTAATTGCGCCCTACTTGTACCTTACTTGCGCCCTAGTTGCGCCCTACTTGTACCCTACTTGCACCCTACTTGCGCCCTACTTGCACCCTTGTTGCGCCCTAGTTCCGCCTGAGTTACGCCCTAGTTACGTCATAGTTGCGCCTCAGTTGGACACTAGCTACGTCCTAGTTGCGCCCTAGTGGCATCCTAGTTGCACCCTAGATGCGCCATACTTGCACCCTAGTTGCATCCTAGTTGCGCCCTAGTTGCGCTAAACTTGTGCCCTTGTTACGCCCTAGTTGCGCCCTACTTGTGTCCTACTTGCATCCTACTTGCGCCCTAGTTGTTCCTAGTTGTGCCTAGTTGCGCCCTACTCGCACCCTAGTTGCACCCTACTTGCACCCTACTTGCACCCTAGTTGCGCACTAGTTGCACCCTCGTTGTGCCCTAGTTGTGCCTCAGTTGGGCACTAGGTACACGCTACCTACACCCTAGTTGTGCCCTAGTTGCATCCTAGTTGTGCCCTGGTTGCGCTAAACTTGTACCCTAGTTGCACCCTAGTTGCACCCTACTTGTGTCCTACTTGCGTCTTACTTGCACCCTAGTTGTGACTTAGCTACACCCTACTTGTGCCCTACTTGTGTCCTACTTGCGTTCTAGTTGCATCCTACTCCCACCCTTGCTGCGTCTCTGTTGGACACTAGCTACGACCTAGTTACGCCCTAGTTGCACCCCTCTTTCACACTACTTGCGCCCTAGTTGCACCCTAGTTGCACCCTAGTTGCTTCATAGTTGGCCACTAACTACGCCTTAGTTGCATCCTAGTTACGCCCTACTTGCGTCCTACTTACGATCTTCTTGCACCCTATTTGCATCCTAGTTGCGCCCTAGTTGTGTCCTAGTTGCGTCCTAGGTTTGCCCTACTTTAGCCCTAGTTGTGTCCTAGTTGCGCCCTACTTGCGCCCTAGTTGCGCCCTAGCAACGTCTCACTGGGGACCTAGCTATGCTCTAGTTGTGCCCTGTATTTTTCATAGTCAGACCCTTGTTACGCCCTAGTTGCTCCCTAGTTGCACCCTCGTTGTGCCTCGGTTGGACACTAGCTACGCCCTCGTTACGCCCTTGTTACGCCCTAGTTATTCCCTAGTTGTACCCTACTTGCTTCCTACTTGCATCCTAGTTGCGTCTTACTGGCGTCCTAGCTGCATCCTAGTTGCGCCCTACTTGCGCTCTACTTGCGCCCTACTTGCGGCCTGGTTGCGCCCTACTTACGCCATAGTTGCGTCCTGGTTGCACCCTAATTGCACCCTAGTTGTGCCCTAGTTGCACACTGGTTGCACCCTAGTTGCGCCCTAGTTACGCCCTAGTTGTAACTCAGTTGGACACTAGCTACACCCTAGTTGGGCCCTACATGCAACCTAGTTGTGTCCTAGTTATGTCCTACTTGCACCCTAGTTACGCCCTAGTTGCGCCCTAATTGTGTCCTAGTTGCGCCTTACTTGCGCCCTACTTGCACCTTACTTGCGCCATAATTGCACCCTACTTGCATCCTACTTGTGCCCTAGTTACGCTCTAGTTCCACCCAAGTTACGCTCTAATTGCGCCCTAGTTGTACCCTAGTTGTGCCCTAGTTGTACTCTACTTGCACCCTACTTGTGTCCTAGTTGCGCCCTAGTTACGCCTGACTTGCGCCCTACTTGCGCCCTAGTTGCGCCCTAGTTGTGCCTTAGTTGAGCCCTAGTTGCGTCCTACTTGCACCCTACTTGCACCATAGTTACGCCCTAGTTGGCCCTTGTGTACCCTAGCTGCGCCTTAGTTAAGCACTAGCTACGCCCTAAATGGGCCCTACTTGCGCCCTAGTTGCGTCCTACTTGCACCCTACTTGCACCATAGTTACGCCCTAGTTGGCCCTTGTGTACCCTAGCTGCGCCTTAGTTAAGCACTAGCTACGCCCTAAATGGGCCCTACTTGCGCCCTTGTTGTGCCCTAGTTGTGCCCTCCTTGCACCCTACTTGCGCTCTACTTGCATCCTACTTGCGTCCTACTTGTGTCCTACTTATGCCCTACTGACACCCTGCTTGTGCCCTAGTTGTGCCCTCCTTGCACCCTACTTGCGCTCTACTTGCATCCTACTTGCGTCCTACTTGTGTCCTACTTATGCCCTACTGACACCCTGCTTGTGCCCTAGTTGTACCCTAGTTCTGTCCTAGTTACACCCTAATTGCGCCCTAGTTACGTTTTGCTTGCACCCTAGTTGCGCCGTACTTGCGTCCTACTTGCACCTTACTTGCGCCTTAGTTGCGCCCTAGTTGCGTCTTACTTGCGTCCTAGTTGCGCCCTAGCTGCATCTCAGTTGGGTACTAGCTACGTCCTAGTTGCGTCCTAGCTGCGTTTCAGTTGGGTTCTAGATACGCCCTAATTGCATCCTAGTTACGTCCTAGTTGAGCCATACTTGCATCCTACTTACACCCTAGTTGCGCCATAGTTGCGCCCTAGTTGTACCCTACTTGAGCCCTACTTCCCTCCTTCTTGCACCCTACCTCGGCCGTACTTGCGCTCTACTTGCAGCCTAGTTGCGTCCTATTTGCTTCTTACTTGGACACTAGCTACATTCTAGTTGCGCCCTAGTTGCGCCCTAGTTGCGCCCAAATTGCACCCTAGTTGCGCCCTACTTGCACCCTAGTTGTACCCTAGTTGCACCTTAGTAAGCTCCTAGTTGTGTTCTAATTGCGCCCTACTTGCACCCTACTTGCGACCTAGTTGAGCCTTAGTTGTGTCCTACTTGTGCCCTAGTTGCGCCCTACTTGGGTCCTACTTACACCCTAGTTGCGCCCTTGCTGCATCTCAGTTGGACACTAGCTATGACCTAGTTACACCCTAGTTCCACCCTAGTTGTGCCCTAATTGCACCCTAGTTGCATCCTAGTTGTTTCCTAGTTGCACCCTCCTTGCGCCCTACTTGCGTCCTCCTTGCACCGTACTTTATTCCTACTTGCACCCTAGTTGTGACCTAGTTGTATCCTACTTGCATCCTACTTATGCCCTACTTGCACCCTAGTAACGCCATTGTTGTGCCCTTGTTGAGCCCTAGTTGCTCCCTAGTTACACCCTACTTACACCCTAGTTGCACCCTACATGCGGCGTACTTGCTCCCTAGTGGCACCCTACTTTCACCCTACTAGCGCCCTTGTTGCACCCTACTTGGATCCTAGTTGCGCCCTAGTTGTGTCTCAGTTTGGGACTACCTACGTCCCAGTTGCGTCCTATATGCACCCTAGTTGCGTCCTAGTTATGCCCTAGTTGCGCCCTAGTTGCGCCTCAGTTGGACACTAGCTACGCCCTAGTTGTACCCTAGTTGCATCCTAGTCAAGCCCTAGTTGCACCCTACTTGTGTCCTACTTGCACCTTAGTTGCGTCCTACTTGCGCCCAAGTTTCCCCGTAGTTGCATCCTTCTTGCGCCCTACTTGCACCCAACTTGTGTCTTTCTTTCGCCCTAGTTGCACCCTACTTACGGCATAGTTGTACCATGCTTGCACCTCCGTTTGGCACTAAGTACATCCTAGTTGCGCCTTAGTTGCGTCCTAGTTGTGCCCTAGTTGTACCCTAGTTGTGCCCAAGTTACGCCCTAATTGCATCCTACTTGCCCCCTAGCTGTGCCCTAGTTCCGCCTCAGTTGGATACTAGCTGCACCCTAGTTGTGCCCTACTTGCGCCCTAGTTGCACCCTAGTTACGCCCTAGTTGTGTCCTAGTTGCATCCTAGTTGCGTCCCAGTTACGTCCTAGTTAGGCTTTACTTGTGCCCTACTTGCGCCCTAGTTGCACCCTAGTTACGCCCTAGTTGTGTCCTAGTTGCATCCTAGTTGCGTCCCAGTTACGTCCTAGTTAGGCTTTACTTGTGCCCTACTTGCACCCTACTTGTAGCCTAGTTGCGCCCTACTTGCGCCCTAGTTGTGTCCTAGTTGCACCCTAGTTGCACCCTAGTTAAGCCATATTTGTACCCTAATTACATCCTACTTGTGTCCTATTTGCACCCTACTTGCGCCAAACTTGCGCCCTAGTTGTTCCCTAATTGCGCACTTGTTGCATACTGCTTGTGCCCTAGTTGCATGCTAGTTGCGCCTTAGTTGTGCCAAAGTTGCACCCTACTTGCGCCTTACTTGCGCCCTAGTTGCACCCTAGTTGCATCCTGTTTGCGCCGTACTTTGCCCTTGTTAAACCCTACTTGTGCTCTACTTGTGCCTTTGTTGCATCTCAGTCGGGCACTAGCTACCCCCTAGTTGCGTCCTAGTTGCGTCCTAGTTGCACCCTAGTTGTGTCCTTGTTGTACCCTACTTGCGTCCTACTTAAGCCCTAGTTGCGGCCTAGTTGCGTCCTAGTTGCGCCCTCTTTCCGTCCTACTTGCGCCCTAGTTATGCCATAGTTGTGCCCTAGTTACACGCTATGTGCGCCCTACTTGCACCCTACTTGTGCCTTAGTTGCGCCCTAGTTACGCCCTAGTTGCGCCCTAGTTGTGCCCTAGTTGCACCCTACTTACGTCCTAGTTGCACCCTAGTTGCGCCCTACTTGCATCCTATTTTTTCCCTCATTGTGTCTCAGTTTGAACCTAGCTACGTCCTACTTGCACCCTAGTTGCGCGTAACTTGCGCCCTTCTTGCGCCCTAGTTGCGTCCTAGTTATGCCCTAGTTGCGCCCTAGTTGTGTCTCAGTTGGACAATAGCTACACCCTAATTGCACCCTAGTTGTGCCCTAGTTGCGTCCTACTCGTGTCCTACTTGCGCCCTACTTACCCCGGACTTGAGCCCTACTTGCACCCTACCTATGCCCTACTTGTGTCCTACTTGCGCCCTACTTACCCCGGACTTGAGCCCTACTTGCACCCTACCTATGCCCTACTTGTGTCCTACTTGCGCCCTACTTACCCCGGACTTGAGCCCTACTTGCACCCTACCTATGCCCTACTTGTGTCCTACTTGCGCCCTACTTACCCCGGACTTGAGCCCTACTTGCACCCTACCTATGCCCTACTTGTGTCCTACTTGCGCCCTACTTACCCCGGACTTGAGCCCTACTTGCACCCTACCTATGCCCTACTTGTGTCCTACTTGCGCCCTACTTACCCCGGACTTGAGCCCTACTTGCACCCTACCTATGCCCTACTTGTGTCCTACTTGCGCCCTACTTACCCCGGACTTGAGCCCTACTTGCACCCTACCTATGCCCTACTTGTGTCCTACTTGCACCCTAGTTACGTCCTACTTGCACCCTAGTTGCGCGTAACTTGCGCCCTTCTTGCGCCCTAGTTGCGTCCTAGTTATGCCCTAGTTGCGCCCTAGTTGTGTCTCAGTTGGACAATAGCTACACCCTAATTGCACCCTAGTTGTGCCCTAGTTGCGTCCTACTCGTGTCCTACTTGCACCCTACTTACCCCGGACTTGTGCCCTACTTGCACCCTACCTATGCCCTACTTGTGTCCTACTTGCACCCTAGTTACGTCCTACTTGCACCCTAGTTGCGCCCAAGTTATTTCCTACTTGCGCCCTACTGACAGCCTAGTTACGCCCTAGTTGCACCCTTGTTGTGTCCTACTTGCGTCCTAGTTGCGCATTAGGTGCACCCTAGTTGCGTCTCATTTACGCCCTACTTGCACCATATTTGCACCCTAGTTGCACCCTTGTTGCGCCGTAGATATGTCCTTGTTGTGTCCTACTTTCGTCCTAGTTGCGCATTAGGTGCACCCTAGTTGCGTCTCATTTACGCCCTACTTGCACCATATTTGCACCCTAGTTGCACCCTTGTTGCGCCGTAGATATGTCCTTGTTGTGTCCTACTTACGTCTTACTTGCGCCCAACTTGCGCCCTACTTGCACCCTAGTTACCCCCTCCATACACCCTAGTTGCGTCCTACTTGTACCCTAGTTGCACCCTGGTTGCGCCGTAGTTACTGTCAAACCAATGTCAAAGGGGGAGATGACAATGGCATAAATAGGGAGGAGAAATGTACTATGCAAAGATGCGTCAGACTGATGACAGCTGCAGGGAGACGTGAGATGTCACAAGGAGTTAGCCGCAGGAGCTTGAAACAAAGTGATGCACCACATAGAGTAGCGAGGTAGACAGGCAGTCACTGAGAGAAAGTGGAGGCGGAGGGAGAAGTGATGGATTGATGAGTGTTGAGCGAAGGAACGGGAGTGACGGAGCAAAGGGTCAAGAGCTCAGAGTGGAGAGCGAGTGAAGATGGAGCGAAGAGCAAGCAGAGCGAAGATACAACGACGAAGCCGTGGAACCAAAGGCAAACAGGATGTGAAGAACTGTTCTGGGTTAGACTGAAAGGAATGAACATCCTCGGTATATGCAAGCACAACAGGAAAAAATAGCAGAACACGGGCTTCTTTCTGCTAGCCGGACGCGGGTGACAGGTGTAACTTTATTAGGGGATAACTTGCCCATGAGCCCTTACCGGTCGAATGACCGGAGGAGCGTTGGTCAAGGTGGTTCGGTGGCTGGACCTGGACCGCTATTGAGACAGTTTTTGAGATTCCTCCTTCTCTTGTCAAAGCTTCATTTTGACAGTTATGTCCTAGTTTCACCCTACTTACGTCCTATTTGCGTCCTAGTTGCGCCCTAGTTGCGCCCTAGTTGCACCCCAGTTGTGTCCTAGTTGCGCCCTACTTGTGTCCTACTTGTGCCCTACGTGAGTTCTAGATGTGTCCTAGTTGTACCCTAGTTACTCCCTACTTGTACCCTAGTTGCGTCCTAGTTGCATCCTAGTTGCATCCTATTTGCGCCTCAGTTGGGCACTAGCTACGCCCTAGTTGTGCCTACTTGTGCCCTGGTTGCGCCCTAGTTGCTTCATACTCGCACCTTAATTAAGCCTTAGTTGCGTCTCAGTTGGGCACTAGCTATGCCCTAGTTGCGCCCTAGTTGCGCCTCAGTCAGAAACTAGCTATACCCTAGGTGTGCCCTAGTTGTACCCTAGTTGCGCCCTAGTTGCACCCTAGTTGCACCCTAGTTGCATCCTAGTTGCGTCCAAATAGCGCCCTACTTGCGTCCTAGTTGCGCCCTAGTTGCACCTTTGTTGTGCCCTACTTCCACCCTAGTTGCGTCCTCGTTGTGCCCTAGTTGCGCCACAGTTACGCCCTAGTTTTGCCCTACTTGTGCCTCAGTTGGATACTAGCTACACCCTAGTTACGCCCTAGCTACATTTTAATTGCGTCCTAGTTGCGCCCTAGTTGCACCCTAGTGCGCCCTAGTTGCGCCTCAGTTAAACACTTGCTACGTTCTAGTTGCGCCCTAGTTGCGCACTAGTTGCACCCTAGTTGCGTCCTAGTTGCGCCCTACTTGTGTCCAGCTTGCGCCCTAGGTGCGTCCTACTTGCGCCCTACTTGCCTCCTAGTTGCACCCTACTTGAGCCCTAGTTGCACCCGAGCTACGTCCTAGTTACGCCCTAGTCGTGCCTCAGCTGGGCAATACCTACGTCCTAGTTGCTCTCTAGTTGCAGCCTAGTTGTGCCCTAGTTACGCTGTACTTGCGCCCTACTTGCGCCCTAGTTGTGCCCTAGTTACGCCCTAGTCGTGCCTCAGCTGGGCAATACCTACGTCCTAGTTGCTCTCTAGTTGCAGCCTAGTTGTGCCCTAGTTACGCTGTACTTGCGCCCTACTTGCGCCCTAGTTGTGCCCTAATTTTGTCCTAGTTGCACGCTAGTTGCGCCCAACTTGTGCCCTAGTTGCGCCCCATTTACACCCTACTTGCACCCTACTTGTGTCCTATGTGCTCCCTATTTGTGTCCTAGTTGTGTCCTACTTGTGTCCTACTTGCGCCCCACTTGTTCCCTACTTGTGCCCTAGTTGCGCCCCATTTACACCCTACTTGCACCCTACTTGTGTCCTATGTGCTCCCTATTTGTGTCCTAGTTGTGTCCTACTTGTGTCCTACTTGCGCCCCACTTGTTCCCTACTTGTGCCCTGCTTGCGTCCTAGGTGCGCCCTAGTTGCACCCTTCTTGTGTCCTAGTTGTACCTCAGTTGGACACTATCTACGTCCTAGTTGTACATCAGTTGTGCCCTAGTTACGCCCTACTTGTGCCATACTTGTGCCATACTTGTGCCCTACTTGTGCCTTAGTTGCGTCCTACTTGCGCCCTCCTTGTGTCCTAGTTGTGCCCTAGTTGCGTCCTTCTCGGATCTAAGTTGAAACTAGCTACGCCCTAGTTGTGCCCTAGTTGCGCCCTATTTACTCCCCAGTTGCACACCAGTTGTGACCTAGTTGCGCCCTAGTTGTGCCCTAGTTGCGTCCTTCTCGGATCTAAGTTGAAACTAGCTACGCCCTAGTTGTGCCCTAGTTGCGCCCTATTTACTCCCCAGTTGCACACCAGTTGTGACCTAGTTGCGCCCTAGTTGTACCCTACTTGCACCCTACTTGCGTCCTACTTGTGTCCTAGTTGTGCCCTAGTTGTGCCCTACTTGCACCCTAGTTGTGTCCTAGTTGCACCCTAGTTGCGCACTATTTGCGCCCTAGTTGCGCACTATTTGCGTCCGAGTTGCACCCTAGTTGCGCCTTAGTTAGACACTAGCTATTTTCTAGTTGCGTCCTAGTTGTGCCCTAGTTGTGCCCTACTTGCGTTGTACTTGCGCCCTTCTTGCACCCTAATTACGCCCTAGTTGCGCCCTATTTACTCCCCAGTTGCACACCAGTTGTGACCTAGTTGCGCCCTAGTTGTGCCCTACTTGCACCCTACTTGCGTCCTACTTGTGTCCTAGTTGTGCCCTAGTTGTGTCCTACTTGCACCCTAGTTGTGTCCTAGTTGCGCCCTAGTTGCGCACTATTTGCGCCCGAGTTGCACCCTAGTTGCGCCTTAGTTAGACACTAGCTATTTTCTAGTTGCGTCCTAGTTGTGCCCTAGTTGTGCCCTACTTGCGTTGTACTTGCGCCCTTCTTGCACCCTAATTACGCCCTAGTTGCGCCTCAGTTGGACACTAGCTACGCCCTAGTTGTGCCCTAGTTGCGCCCTACTTGCCCCCGAGTTGCACCCTAGTTGCGCCTTAGTTAGACACTAGCTATTTTCTAGTTGCGTCCTAGTTGTGCCCTAGTTGTGCCCTACTTGCGTTGTACTTGCGCCCTTCTTGCACCCTAATTACGCCCTAGTTGCGCCCTAGTTGCTTCCTAGTTGTGGCCTAGTTTCGCCCTAGTTGCTTCCTACGTTTGCCCTAGTTGCATCCTACACGTCCTAGTTGCTTCATAATTGCGCCATACTTGCGTCCTAGTTGCGTCCTAGTTGCGCATGTCCTACCTCCTAGTTGTGGCCTAGTTTCGCCCTAGTTGCTTCCTACGTTTGCCCTAGTTGCATCCTACACGTCCTAGTTGCTTCATAATTGCGCCATACTTGCGTCCTAGTTGCGCCCTAGTTGCGTCTTAGCTGGGTACTAGGTACGCCCTAGTTCTGTCCTACCTGTACCCTAGTTGCACCATAATTGAGCTCTACTTACACCCTACTTGCGTCCTAATTGTGCCCTAGTTGTGCCCTAGTTGCACCCTAGTTATGTCCTACCTGTACCCTAGTTGCACCATAATTGAGCTCTACTTACACCCTACTTGCGTCCTAATTGTGCCCTAGTTGTGCCCTAGTTGCACCCTAGTTGCGCCCTACTTGTGCCCTACTTGTGCCCTAGTTGCACCCTAGCTATGTCCTATTTGCGCACTACTTGCGTCGTACTTGCGCTCTAGTTGCACCCTAGTTTCACCCGACATGCGCCATAGTTGCACCCTAGTTGTATCCTAGTTGTGCCCTAGTTACGTCCAAACTTCACCCTAGTTGCACCCTGGTTACTCCCTACTTGTGCCCTACTTGCACCCTATTTGTGTCCCAGTTGTACCCTTGTTACACACTCGTTGCGCCCTACTTGCGCCCTAGTTGCACCCTTGTTGCACCCTAGTTGCACCCTACTTGCACCCTAGTTGTGACCTACTTGCATCCTAGTTATTTCCTATTTGCACCCTACTTGCGTCCTACGTGCGTCCTAGTTGCGCCCTAGTTATGTCCTCGTTGCGCCCTAGTTGCGCTTCAGTTGGGCACTAGCTACGCCCTAGTTGCGACCTCGTTGTACCCTAGTTGCACTTTACTTGTGTCCTACTTGCGCCCTACTTGCGCCCTAGTTGTGCCCTACTTACGCCCTAGTTGCGCCCTAGTTGTGCCCTAGTTGCGCACTAGTTACTCCCAAGTTGCACCCTACATGTGCCCTAGTTGCGCCCTAGTTGCGCCGTAGCTGTGTCCTAGTTGCATCCTAGTTGCGCCCTAGTTGTGCCCTAGTTGCGCACTAGTTACTCCCAAGTTGCACCCTACATGTGCCCTAGTTGCGCCCTAGTTGCGCCGTAGCTGTGTCCTAGTTGCATCCTACTTGTGCCCTGATTGCACCCTACTTGCGCTCTAGTTGCACCCTAGTTGCACCCTACTTGCGCCCTACTTGTGACCTAATTGCGTCCTAGTTGTATCCTAGTTGCACCCAAGTTGCACCCTACTTGCGCTCTAGTTGCACCCTAGTTGCACCCTACTTGCGCCCTACTTGTGACCTAATTGCGTCCTAGTTGTATCCTAGTTGCACCCAAGTTGCACCCTACTTGCACCCTAGTTGCACCCTAGTTGTTCCCTAGTTGTGCCCTAGTTACGCCCTACTTGCGCCCTAGTTGCGCCTTACTTGAGCCCTAGTTGTGCCCTAGTTATGTCTCAGTTGGATACTAGCTACTTCCTAGTTGTACCCTAGTTCTGCACTGATCGTGTCCTAGTTGCTTCCTAGTTGCATCCTAGTTGTGTCCTACTTGCACCCTACTTTCACCCTAGTTGTGTCCTAGTTACGTCTTAGTTGTACCCTACTTGCATCCTACTTGCGTCGTACTTGTGCCCTAGTTGCGCCCTAGTTGCACCCTTGTTGCACCCTTCTTGCGTCTTACTTGCACCCAAATTGTGGCCTACTTGTGTCCTAGTTGTGTCCTAGTTGCGCCCTAGTTGTGTCCTAGTTGTCTCCTAGTTGTGCCTCAGTTAGGCACTAGCTACGCCCTAGTTGCATCCTAGTTGTGCCCTAGTTGCATCCTATTTGTGCCCTAGTTGCGCCCTCTTGTGCCCCAGTTTTGCCATAGTTGCGTCCCACTTGTGTCCTAATTGTGTCCTAGTTGCGTCTCAGTTGGGCACTAGCTATGCCCTATTTTCACCCTAGTTGCGCACTACCTGCGTCCTACTTGCAGCCTAGTTGAGCCCTACTTGCGCCCTCGTTGCGTCCTAGTTGCGTCTCAGTTGGGCACTAGCTATGCCCTATTTTCACCCTAGTTGCGCACTACCTGCGTCCTACTTGCAGCCTAGTTGAGCCCTACTTGCGCCCTCGTTGCGTCCTAGTTGCACCCTAGTTGCACCTTAGTTGAGCACTAGCCCAACTGAGGCGCAACTATGGCGCAACTAGGGCGCAAGTAGGACGCAAGTAGGGAGAAACTATGGTACATCTAGGGCAAAAGTAGGGCGCAAGTAGGGCACAAGTAGGGCACAACTAGGACACAACTAGGGTGTAACTAGAGTGCAATTAGGGCGTAACTAGGGCGCAACCAGGGCACAACTAGGGCGTAGCTAGTGCCCAACTAAGGCACAACTAGGGCGCAACTAGGACACAACTAGGGCACAAGTAGGGCTCAAGTAGGGTGCAAGTAGGGTACACCTAGGGTACAACAAGGGCACAACTAGGGCGCAAGTAGGGCGTAAGTAGGGCGCAACTAGGGTGGAACTAAGGCATAACTAGAGCGCAACTAGGGCGCAAGTAGGACGCAAGTAAGGCGGGACTAGGGTGGAGCTGAGGTGCAACCAGGGCGCAACTAGGACATAGCTAGTTTCCAACAGAGGCGCAACAAGGGTGTAACTTGAGTGCAAGTTGGGCGTAGCTACGACGCAGGTAGGGCGCAACTAGGGCGTAATTAAGGCGCAAGTAGGGCGCAAGTAGGGCGTATCTTAGGCGCAACTAGGGCGCAACTAGGGTGTAACTAGGGTGCAACTAGGACGCAAGTAGGATGCAACAAGGGCACAACTAGGGAACAAGTAGGATGCAAGTTGGACGCAAGATGGACGTATGTAGGGAGCAACTAGGGTGCAACTCGGGGGCAAGTAGGGCGCAAGTGAAGCGCAACTAGGGTGCAAGTAGGACGCAAATGGGTCATAACTAGGGTGCAACTAGGACGCGACTAGGGCGCAACTAGGATGCAACAAGGACACAAGTAGGATGCAAGTAGGGTGCAAGTAGGACGCAAATGGGTCATAACTAGGGTGCAACTAGGACGCGACTAGGGCGCAACTAGGATGCAACAAGGACACAAGTAGGATGCAAGTAGGGCACAAGTAAGGTGCAACTAGGACGTAAATAGGGCGTAGCTAGTTCCCAACAGAGGCACAACTAGGGTGCAAGTAGGACGCAAGTAGGATGCAAGTAGGGTGCAAGTAGGGCACAACTAGGGTACAATTAGGGCGTAGGTAGGGCTCAACCAGGACACAACAAGGGCGAAACTAGGGTGTAACTAGGGTGTAGCTAGTGCCCAACTGAGGTACAACTAGGACTCAACTAGGACGCAAAAAGGGCGCGACTAGGACGTAACTAAGGCGCAACTAGGGCGCAACTAGGGTGCAAGTAGGGCACATGTAGGGCACAATTAGGGTGCAAGTAGGGCATAACTAGGGTGCAACAAGGGCACAACTAGGGCGCAAATAGGGTGCAACTAGGGCGTAACTAGGGCGCAACTAGGGCGCAAGTTCGGCATAACTGGGGTGCAACTAGGGCACAATTAGGGTGTAACTAGGGTGCAAGTAGGGCACAAGAATGGCACAAGTATGGTGCAACTAGGGCGAAGATGGGGCGCAACTAGGGCGCCAGTAGGGCGCAACTAGGGTGCATCTAGGTTGCAACGAGGACAAAACTAGGGCCAAAGTAGGGCACAACTAGGATGTAGCCATTGCCTACCTTAGGCGCAACAAGGGCACAACTAGGGTGCAAGTAGGGCGCAACGAGGACGTAAGTAGGACACAACTAGGGCGCAACTTGGGCACAAGCAGGACTCAAGTAGGGTGCAAGTAGGGTGCAACTAGGGGGCAACTAGGGCACAAATAGGATGCTAGTGGGGTGTAACTAAGACACAATCAGGGCACAATTAGGGTGCAAGTAGGACACAACTAGGGCGCAACTTGGGCACAAGCAGGACTCAAGTAGGGTGCAAGTAGGGTGCAACTAGGGGGCAACTAGGGCACAAATAGGATGCTAGTGGGGTGTAACTAAGACACAATCAGGGCACAATTAGGGAAAAACTAGGGGGCAACAAGGGCACAAGTAAGGGGTAGCTAGTGTCCAACTGAAGCGCAACTAGGGTGCAGCAAGGGCACAACTAGGGCGCAACTAGGATGCAAGTAGGATGCAACTAGGGCGCAACTAGGACGCAACAAGGATGTTGCTAATGCCAAACCGAGACGCAAGTAGGGCGCAACTAGGACGCAGGTAGGACGCAAGTATGGTGCAACTAGAGCGAAACTAGGATGCAACTAGGACGCAAGTAGGATGCAACTAGGACACAACTAGGGTGCAACTACGGCACAAGTAGGGTGCAACTAGGGCACAATCAGGGCACAATTTGGGGGTGGCTAGTGTCCAACTGAGGAGCAACGAGGGGAAAACTAGGGCGTAACTAGGGCGCAACTAAGGCACAAGTAGGGCACAACTGGGGCGCAAGTAGAGCGCAAGTAGGGCGCACCTAGGGTGCAACTGGGGCGCAACTAGGACGCAAGTACGGTGCAACTAGGGCACAACTAGAGCGCAAATAGGGTGCAAGTAGGACCCAAGTTGGACGCTACTAGGGCACAACTAGGACGCAACTAGGATGCAACTAGGGTATAGCTAGTGCCTAACTCAGTCAAAACAAGGGCATAACTAGGGCGCAAGTAGGGTACAACTAGGACGCAAGTAGGGCGCAACCAGGGCAGAAGTAGGGCGCAAGTAGGGTGCATCTTGGGCGCAACTAGGGCGCAATCAGTGTGCAACTAGGGTGCAAATAGGACGCAACTAGGGCACAACTAGGGCGCAAGTAGGGTGCAAATAGGACGCAACTAGGGCACAACTAGGGCGCAAGTAGGATGCAAGTTGGACACAAGTAGGATGTAAGTAGGGAGCAACTAGGGCGTAACTAGGGCGCAAGCAGGGAGTAAGTAAAGCACAACTAGGGTGCAAGTAGGGCAAAAGTAGGTTACAACTAGGGCACAATTAGGGCACAACTAGGGCATAACTAGGACGCAAATAGGGTGCAAGTAGGACGCAAGTAGGGCACAACTAGGGCACAACTAGGATGCAAATAGGGTGTAGCTGGTGCCCAACTGAGCTGCAACTAGGGTGCAAGTAGGACGCAAGTAGGGGACAAGTAGGGCAAAAGTAGGGCACAAGTAGGGCACAATTAGGGTGTAAGTAGGGCACAACTAGGGCACTAGGAAAAAACTAGGGTGTAAGTAGGGTGCAACTAGGAAGCAACTAGGGTACAACTAGGGGATAACTAGGACACATTAGGGCACAAGTAGGGTGTAATTAGGGTGCAACTGGGACGGAAATAGTACCCAAGTGTCAGAAACATGTGCTCTTTGACCTTGAAACGTATCCCGGAAGGGCCTCGGATAATCCGAGAAGAGGTACAGAACATCTCTCACGAGAGAGAACAAATAAATGGTCCAACGGTCCTCTGTGAACTGTCACCGACCAAAATGACAATNCTAGGGCACAATTAGGGCACAACTAGGGCATAACTAGGACGCAAATAGGGTGCAAGTAGGACGCAAGTAGGGCACAACTAGGGCACAACTAGGATGCGAATAGGGTGTAGCTGGTGCCCAACTGAGCTGCAACTAGGGTGCAAGTAGGACGCAAGTAGGGGACAAGTAGGGCAAAAGTAGGGCACAAGTAGGGCACAATTAGGGTGTAAGTAGGGCACAACTAGGGCACAACTAGGAAAAAACTAGGGTGTAAGTAGGGTGCAACTAGGAAGCAACTAGGGTACAACTAGGGGATAACTAGGACACATTAGGGCACAAGTAGGGTGTAATTAGGGTGCAACTGGGACGGAAATAGTACCCAAGTGTCAGAAACATGTGCTCTTTGACCTTGAAACGTATCCCGGAAGGGCCTCGGATAATCCGAGAAGAGGTACAGAACATCTCTCACGAGAGAGAACAAATAAATGGTCCAACGGTCCTCTGTGAACTGTCACCGACCAAAATGACAATGAGTCACTTGCGTCCGGCGAGCAAAGAAGCCGTTTCCCCGAGTACTTTTTCATGTTCTGTTGTATCTATGGAGGACGTTAATTCCCTCCGAAGTTTGACCCAGAACAGTCCTTCTTGTCTTGTTCGCCTTTGGTTCCGCGGCTTCGCCGCCGTGTCTTTGCTCTGCTTGCCCTCCACTCATTCCGCTCTCGGCATCCATTATGAGGCCCTCGACCATGCGCTCTGCCCCTCTCACTCCGTCGCTCACCTGTCACTCAGCCATCTCTTTGACTTCATCTCAACTCTCTCACCGGGGACCTGTCTACGCTACACCTTACTCCATCAACCCACCTTTTCATCACATTTCTGCAACTAACTTCTTGTCACCTCGCACATCTCTTTGCTGCCATCAACTGTCTAATGAACCTCCACATTTCTCTTGCTTCTACTCGTTTCTGCCACTGTCTTCATCTCTCGGTACATTCTTCTCACATCAAGTAGGGTGCAACTAGGGCGCAACTTGGGTACAACTAGGGTGCAACTAGGGCGCAAGGAGGGCGCAACTAGGGTGCGACCAGGGTGCAACTAGGGCGTAGCTAGTTTCCAACTGAGGCGCAACTAGGAAGCAACTAGGGTGTAACTAGGGCGTAACTAGGACACATGTAGGACACAACAAGGGCATAAGTCGGGTGCAAGTAGGGTGCAAGTAGGGTGCAAGTAGGGTGCAAGAAGAGCGCTATTAGGGTGCAACTAGGACACAACTAGGGCGCAAGTAGGTTGCAACTACGGCACAACCAGGGTGAAACTAGGGCACAACTAAGGCGCAACTGGGGCAAAACTAGGGCGTAGCTAGTGCTCGACTGAGGCACAACTAAGGCGTAAGTAGGACACAACAAGGATGCAACTGGGGTGCAAGTATGGTGCAACTAGGGCATAAACAGGGTACAACTAGGGCGTAACTAGGGTGTAAGTTAGACGGCGCTAGTGTCCAACTGCGATGCATTTGGGGTGCAACTAGGGCACAACTAGGGCACAACAAGGGCGCAAGTACGGTGCAACTAGGGAACAATTGGGGCATAATTGGGGTGCATCTAGGATGCAACTAGAGCGCAAATAGAGTGCAGGTAGGGTGCAACTAGGATGCACCTAGGGCGCAACTAGGGCACAGGAAGGGCGTAAGTAGGGCACTAGTAGGCAACTAGGGCACAACTAGGGTGCACGTAGGGTGCAACTAGGGCGTAACTAGGATGACTAGGGTACAACTAGGGCGCAGCTAGGGTACAACTAGGGTGCAACAAGGGTACAACTAGGGCACAACTAGGGCGCAACTAGGGTGTAACTAGGGCGCAACTAGGGGGTAACTAGGATGCGAGTAGGGCATAACTAGGGTGCAAGTCGGGCATACCAAGATGCAAGTAGGACACAACTATGGCGCAAGTAGGATGCAACTAGGACGCAAATAGGGTGCAAGTAGGATGCAACTAGGATGCAACTAGGGCGCAACGAGGACATAGCTAGTGCCCAACCAAGGCACAAATAGGGTGCAACTAGGCACAGCTAGGGTGCAATTAGGGTGCAACTACGATGCAAATAGGCTGCAAGTAGGGCACAAATAGGATGCAAGCAGGGCGCAAGTAGGGCGTAACTAGGGTACAACTAGGGCGTAACTAGGGTGCAACTAGGGAAAAACTAGGACACACGTAGGACACAAGTAGGGTGAAACTAGGGCGCAACAAGGGTGTAGCTATTGACTAACTGAGGCGTAACTAGGGCGCAACTAGGGCGTAACTAGGGTGTAGCTAGTGCCCAAATGAGGCACAACTAGGGTGAAACTAGGGCACAACTAGGGTACAACTAGGGCGTTACTAGATCGCAACAAGGGTTAAACTAGGGTGTAAATAGGACGCAATCAGGGCGCAAATAGGGCCCAACTAGGGCACAACAAGGGCGCAACTATGGCGTAGCTAGTGTCCAACTAAGATGCAACTAGGCCGCAACTAGGACACAACAAGGGTGCAAGTAGGGCACAACTAGGGCGCAACTAGGACACAAGTAGGGCACAAGTAGGGCGGAACTAGGGCACAAGTAGGACGCAAGTAGGGCGCAACAAGAGCGAAACGAGGACACAACTAGGACTCAAGTAGAGTGCCACTAGGGTGCAATTTGGGCATGAGTACGATGCAAGTAGGGCGTAAGTGGGACGCAAATTTGGTGCAACTAGGACGCAACCAGGGCGTAGCTAGTGTCCAACAAAGACGCAACTAAGGCAAAACTAGGGCACAACTAGGACGTAGGTATGACGCAACCAGGGCGCAACTAGGGCGTAAGTAGGGCACAAGTAGGGCACAAGTAGGGCGCAACTAGGATGTAGATAGTGGTGTCCAACTGAGGTACAACTAAAGCGTAACTAGGGCACAACTAGGGTGCAAGTAGGGCGCAACTAGGACGCAAGTAGTGCACAACTAGGGTGCAAGTAGGATGCAACTAGGACGCAAGTAGGATGCAACTAGGGTGAAAGTAGGGTACAAATAGGAGGCAACTAGGGCACAACTAGGGTGTAGCTAGTGCCCAACTGAGGCACAAATTGGGTACAACTAGGGCGCAACTAGGGTGCAAGTAGGGCACAACTAGGATGCAAGTAGGGCGCAACAAGGACACTAGAAGGGTAGAACTAGGGTGCAAGTAGGGCACAAGTAGGGCGCAACTAGGGTGCAACTAGGGTGCAACTAGGGCGCAACTAGGGCGTAAATAAGGTGCAACTAGGGCGTAACTAGGGTGCAACTAGGGTGTAGCTAGTGCTTATCTAAGGCGCAATTTGGGGGTAACTAGGGGGCAACGAGAGCATAACTAGTGCCCAACTGAGGAGAATCTATAGCATAACGAGGGAGCAACTAAGGCGCACCTAGGGTGCAACTTGGGCGCAACTATGGCGCAAGTAGGGTGCAAGTAGGGCACAACTAGGGCGCAACTAGGGCCCAACTAGGGAGCATACAGGGCGCAAGAAGGGCGCAAGTAGGGCACAACAAGGACGCAACTAGGGCGCAACTAAGGCACTATTAGGGCACAACGAGGGCGCAACTAGGGTGCAACCAGGGCGCAACTAGGGTGCAACAAAGGTGCAACTAGGGCGCAACTAGGGTGTAGCTAGTGCCCAATTGAGTCACTACTAGGATGCAACTAGGGCACAACAATGGTGCAATTAGAGCACAACTAGGACGCAAGTACGATGCAAGTAGGGTGCAACTAGGGCACAACTAGGGCGCAACAAGGACGTAACTAGGACGCAACTTGGATGCAACTAGGGCGCAAGTAGGGCATAGATAGTCTCCAACAAAGGCGTAACTAGGACGCAACTATGGCGCAACTAGGGCGCAAGTAGGACGCAACTAGGACGCAACTTGGGTGCAAGTAGGACGCAACTAGGGCGTAATAAAGGTACAACTATGGTGCAACTAGGGTGTAACTAGGGCGCAACTAGGGTGCAACTAGAACACAACTAGGACGCAAGTAGGGCGCAACTAGGACGCAAGTAGGACGTAAGGAGGGTGCAAGTATGGCACAACTAGGGTGCAACTAGGGAAGAACTATGGCACAAGTAGGGTATAGCTAGTGCCCATCCTAGACGCAACTAAGGTGCAACTAGGACGCATCTAGGGCACAACTAGGGTGCAACTAGGGTGCAACTAGGGCGCAAGTAGGGTGCTAGGGTGCAACTAGGGCGCAAGTAGGGTGCTAGGGCACTCCTAGGATGCAACTAGGGTGCAATACGGGTGCAACTAGGGTGCAAGTAGGGCGCAACTAGGACACAAGAAGAATGCAACTAGAGCGCAAGTAGGACGCAAGTATGGCACAACTAGGATACAACTAGGGTGCAAGTAGGGCACAACTAGGATGCAAGGAGGGTACAACAAGGATGCAAGTAGGACACAACTAGGGTGCAAGTAGGGTGAAAGTAGGGCGCAGCTAGGGTGCAACTTGGGCGCAACTAGGGTGTAACAAGGGCGCAAGTAGGGCACAAGTAGGGCACAAAAAGGGGGCAACCAAGGGTGTAAATAGAGCCTAACTGAGGCATGACTACAGCACATCTAGGGTGCAACTAGGGCGTAGCTAGTGCCCAACTGAGGCGTAACTAGGGCGCAACTAGGGCACAACTTGTATGCAACTAGGGCGCAACTAGGGCGCAACTAGTTTGCAACTAGAACGTAACTAGGGCGCAAGTAGGGCGCAAGTAGGATGCAACTAGGGTGAAACTATGGTGCAAGTAGGGCCCAACTAGGGTGTAGCTAGTTCCTAATGGAGACGCATCTAGGGCGCAACTAGGGCGCAACCAGGGCAAAAGTAGGGTGAAAGTAGGACGCAACTAGGACGCAAATAGGGTGCAACTAGGACACAACAAGGACGTAGCTAGTGCCCAATTGAGGCGCAACTAGGGTGCATCTAGGGCGCAATTTGGACGCAGCTAGGGCGCAACTAGGGTGCAAGTAGGGTGCAAGTTGGGTGCAAGTACGACGTGAGTAGCACAACTAGAGTGCAAGTAGGACTCAACTAGGGCGCAACTATGGCACAGCTAGTGCCTAACTGAGGCACAACTAGGATGCACCTGAGGCGCAACAAGGGCACAACTAGGACGCAACTAGGGCATAAGAAGGGTGCAACAAGGACACAAGTAGGGCGCAAGTACGGCGCAACTAGGATGCAATTAGGACGCAACTAGGACAAAACCAGGCTGCAACTAGGGCGTAGCTAGTATCCAAGTGAGATGCAAGTAGGTCGCAAGTAGGACGCAAGTAGGACGTAACTAGGGCACAACTAGGGCACAACTAGGCCATAAGCAGGACGCAAGGAGGGTGCAAGTAGGACACAACTAGGGTGCAACTAGGGCATAACTAGGACACAAGTCGGGTACAAGTAGGGCACAAGTAGGGCGCAAGTAGGGCGCAAGTAGGGTGCAAGTAGGACGCAACTAGGGCACAACGATGGTGCAACTAGGGTGCAAATAGTGTGCAACTAGGGCATAACTAGTGCCCAAGTGAGATGCAACTAGGACACAACTAGGACACAACTGGGACGCAAAGAGGACGCAACTAGGGCGCATCTAGGACACAACTAGGACGCAAGTAGGATGTAGCTAGTGTCCAACTAAAGGCATAACTAGGGCGCAATAAGGGCGCAGCTAGGGCGTAACTAGGACGCAAATAGTTCGTAGCTAGTGTCCAACTGAGGCGGAACTAGGATGCAAGTAGGGCGCAAGTAGGGCGTGGCAAGGGTGCAACTATGGTACTACGAGGACACAAATATGCCACAAGTAGGGTTTAAGTAGGGCACAACTAGGGCGCAACTATGGCGCAACTAGGACGGAAGTAGGGTACAAGTAGGGCGCAAGAAGGGTGCAACTAGGACGCAAGTAGGGTGCAAGTAGGGCGTAATCAGCGTGCAACTAGGGTGCAACTAGGGTGCAACTAGGGCACAACTAGGACGCAACTAGGGTGCAAGCAGGGCATAAGTAGGACATGGCTAGTGCCCAACTGAGGTGTAACTAGGGCGCAACTAGGCCGTAACTAGGGTGCAACCAGGGCGCAACTAGGACGCAAGTAGGGTGCAACAATGGCGTAATCAGGGCACAACTAGGGCATAATTAGGGTGCAAGTAGGGGGCAAGTAGGATGCAACAAGGGTGCAATTAGGGCACAACTAGGGCACAAGTAGGATGCAAGTAGGGTGCAAGTAGGCACAAGTAGGACGCAAGTAGGACGCAACTAGGACGGAACTAGGGCGCAACTAGGACGCAAGTAGGACACAATTAGGGCACAAGTAGGACGCAACTAGGACGCAACTAGAGCACAACTAGGGTGCAAGTAGGGCGCAAGTAGGGTGCAACTAGGGCACAACTAGGGCGTAAGTATGATGCAAGTAGGGTGCAACTAGTGTGCAACTAGGAAGCAACTAGGACTGAAGTAGGACGCAAGTAGGATGCAAGTAGGGCGCAAGTAGGACACAAGTAGGGTACAAGTAGGGAGAGAGTAGGGTGCAAGTAAGGCGCAAATAGGGCACAACTAGGGTGGAACTAGGCATAACTAGGGCGCAACTAGGGCATAACTAGGGCTCAGCTAGGACATAGCTAGTGCCCAACTGAGACGCAACTAGGGCGCAAGTAGGATGCAAGTAGGACGCAAGTTAGATGCAAGTAGGCCGCAACTAGGACGCACGTAGGGTGCAAGTAGGGCACAACCATGATGCAACTAGGATGTAACTAGGTCACAAGTAGCGTCTAGCTAGTGTCCAATTGAGGCGCAACTAGGGCGCAACTAGGGTGCAACTAGGGCGCAACTAGGGCGCAAGTAGGGCGCAACTAGGTTGCAACTAAGGTGCAACTAAGGCGCAATTAGGACGCAAGTAAGGCACAGCTAGGACTCAACTAGGGTACAAATAGGGCGCAAGTAGGGCACAAGTAGGGCACAAGTAGGACGCAAGTAGCGTGTAACAAGGTCACAATTACGATGCAACTAGGGTGCAAGTTGGGTACAATGAGCGGGCAACTAGGACGCAACTAGGGTACAAATAGGGCGCAAGTAGGGCACAAGTAGGGCACAAGTAGGACGCAAGTAGCGTGTAACAAGGTCACAATTACGATGCAACTAGGGTGCAAGTTGGGTACAATGAGCGGGCAACTAGGACGCAACTAATACGCAAGTAGGGCGCAGTTAGGGTGCAAGTAGGAAGGAACTAGGGCCTAAGTAGGGCGCAACTAGGGCGCCAGTATGGCAGAAGTGGGCACAACTAGGACGCAAATAGGGGGCAACTAGGGCATAACTAGGATCCAAGTAGGGCGTAACTAGGGCATAACTAGGGCGTAAGTAGGGGGCAACTAGGGCGTAGCTAGTGTCCAAGAAAGATGCAACTAGGGTACAACTAGGGCGCAACTTGTGCGTAAGAAGGGCGTGACTAGGACGCAAGTAGGGTGCAAGAAGGGCACAACTAGGGTGCAAGTAGGTTACAACAAGGACGCAACTAGGGTACAACTAGGATGTAGCTAGAGCCCAACTGAGGCGCAAGTAGGACGCAAGTAGGGTGCAACTAGGGCATAACTAGGACGTAAGTAGGACGTAGCTAGTGTCCAACTGAGACACAAGTAGGACGCAAGTAGGACATAACTAGGGTACAACTAGGGCGCAAGTAGGACGCAAGTAGGGTGCAACTAGGGCATAACTAGGACGTAAGTAGGACGTAGCTAGTGTCCAACTGAGACACAAGTAGGACGCAAGTAGGACATAACTAGGGTGCAACTAGGGCGCAAGTAGGGCTTAACTAGGGCGCAACTAGGACACAACTAGGACGCAAGTAGAGATAAGTAGGGCGCAAGTAGGACGCAAGTAGGATACAACTAGGGCGCAACTAGGACGCAACTAGGGCGCAACTAGGGTGCAACTAGGGCGCAAGTAGGGCTTAACTAGGGCGCAACTAGGACACAACTAGGACGCAAGTAGAGATAAGTAGGGCGCAAGTAGGACGCAAGTAGGATACAACTAGGGCGCAACTAGGACGCAACTAGGGCGCAACTAGTGTTCAACTAGGGTGTCACTAGGGCCCATATAGGGCGCAAGTAGGACGCAAGTAGGACGCAACTAGGGCGCAACTAGGGCGCAACTAGGATGCAAGAAGGACACAACTAGGATGTAACTAGAGATAACTTAGGCACAACTAGGGTGAAACTAGGGTGCAACTAGGGTGCAAGTCGTACGTAACTAGGGCACAAGTAGGGCGCAAGTAGGGCACACATAGGACGCAAGTAGGATGCAACTAGGGCGCAACTAGGGTGCAACAATGGCTCAACTAGGCCGCATTTAGGGTGTAAGTAGGGTGTAACAAGGATGCAAGGAGGACGTAATCAGGGCGCAAGTAGGGTGTAAGCAGGGCGCAACTAGGACACAAGTAGGGTATAACTAGGGTGCAACTAGGGCGCAAGTAGGTTACAAGTAGGACGCAAGTAGGATGCATCTAGAGCCCAACTAGGATGCAACTAGGGCAGAAGTAGGACGCAACTAGAGTATAGGTACAGTACAAGTAGGGCGTAACTAGGGTGCAAGTCGGACCCAATAAGGGTGCAAGTAGGGTGCAACTAGGGTGCAACTAGGGAGCAACTAGGGCACAAGTAGGGTGCAACTAGGGTGCAACTAGGGTGCAACTATGGCATAGGTGGTGCCTAATTGAGGCGCATCTAGGGTGCAACTAGGGTGCAAGTAGGACACAACTACGGAGCAAGTAGGGTGCAAGTGGGGCGCAAGTAGGGCGCAACTAGGGTGCAACTATGGCATAGGTGGTGCCTAATTGAGGCGCATCTAGGGTGCAACTAGGGTGCAAGTAGGACACAACTACGGAGCAAGTAGGGTGCAAGTGGGGCGCACCTAGGGTGCAACTAGGACACAGCTAGGGTGCAAGTAGCGCAACTAGGGCGCAAGTAGGGTGCAAGTGGGGCGCAAGTAGGGCGCAAGTAGGATGCAAGTACGGTGCAACTAGTGTGCGACTAGGCGCAACTTGGATACAGCTAGTGCCCAACTGAGACACAACTAGGACGCAACTAGGGCACAACTAGGGCGCAACTAGGACGTAACTAGGGTGTAACTAGGGCGCAACTAGGGCGCAACTAGGGTGTAGCTAGCGCCCAACTGAGGCGCAACTAGGGCGTAACTTGCACGCAACTAGGGCGCAAGTGGGGCATACCTAGGGCACAATAAGGACACAAGTAGGGCGTGACTAGCATGCATCTAGGATGCAACTAGGGTGCAACTAGGGCATAGGTAAGTGTGCAACTAGGGCGTAGCCAGTGCCCAACTGAGGTACAACTAGGGCACAACTAGGGCGCAAGTCGGACGCAAGTAGGGCGTAACTAAAGCACAAGTAGGGCGCAACTAGGGTGCAACTAGGACACAACTAGGGCCCAATTAGGGTGCAACTAGGGCATGGCTATTGCACAGCAAAGGCGCAACTAGGGTGTAGCTACTACCCAATAGAGGTGCAATTAGGACGCAACAAGGCCGTTACTTGGATGCAACTAGGATGCAACTAGGATGAAACTAGGGTGCAAGTAGGATGTAAATAGGGTGCAACTAGGGAAAAATTGGGGCGCAACAGGGGGCGCAACTAGGACACAACTAGGGCAAAAGTTGGATGCAAGGAGTGTGCAACTAAGACGCAACTAGCATGCAACTAGGGCGCAACTAGGGCGCAAGCAGGGCGTAAGTTGGGCGCAAACAGGGCGCAACTAGGACATAGCTAGTGCCCAACTGCGCCGCAACTAGGACGCAACTAGGGCACAACAAGGGTGTAACTGGGACACAACTAGGACGCAACTAGGGTGTAAATAGGGAACAACTAGAGTGCAACTAGGGTGTAGCTAGTGTCGAGCTAGGGTGCAACAAGGGCACAATTTGGGTGCAACTAGGACGCAATTAGGGCACAACTAGGGTGCAACTAGGACGTATCTAGGGTGCAACGAGGGCACAAGTAGGACCCAACTAGGGTGCAAGTAGACCGCAAGCAGGACACAACTAGGGCATAACAAGGACGAAACTATTGTACAACAGTGACGCAACCAGGCCGCAACTAGGAGGACTAGGGCACAAGTAGGACGTAGCTAAGGCGCAAGTAGGGCGTATCTAAGGCGCAAGTAGGCTACAGGCAGGGTGCAGCTAGGGTGCAACTAGGGCACAACTAGGGTTCAACTAGGGTCAAAGCAGGGCACATGTAGGTTGTAACTAGGGCGTAACCAGGGCGCAACTGGGGGGTAGCTAGTGCCCAACGGAGACGCATCTATGACGCAACTAGGGCGCAACTCGGGCGTAACTAGGGTGCCACTAAGGCACAAGTAGGGTGCAACTAGGGCACAACTAGGATGCAACTAGGGCGCAACTAGGACGCAAGTAGGACAAAAGTAGGACGCAAATAGGGTGCATCTAAGGCACAACTATGGTGCAACTAGGGCGCAACTAGGGCGTGACTAGGGCGTAGCTATGACGTAGCTAGTGTCCAATTGAGGCGCAACTTGGGCGCAACTAGGGCGCACCTAGGACGCAAGTAGGGAACAAGTAGGTTGCAACTAGGGTGCAACTAGGGCGCAAGTAGGGCACAACTAGGACGCAACTAGGGCGCTTCTAGGGAGCAAGTAGGACGCAAGTAGGGTATAACTAGGATGCAACTATGATGCAACTGTGGCGTCAGTAGGACGTAACTAGGGCGTAGCTAGTGTCCAACTAATGCGTAACTAGGGCGTAGCTAGTGTCCAACTAAGGCACAAAGAGGGTGCAACTAGGGCGCAACTAGGGCGCAACTAGGGCCCAACTAGGATGCAAGTAGGACGCAACAAGGGTGCAACTAGGGTGTAGGCAGTGTCCAACTAGGGCACAACTAGGGTGCAACTAAGGCAAACCTAGGGCACAATTAGGGCGCAACCGGGGAACTAGGCCGCACCTAGGCCGCAGCTAGGGCGCAACTAGGATGTAAGTAGGAGGCAAGAAGTGTGCAGGGAGGACGCAACTAGGGCGCAACTAGGTGTAGCTAGTGTCCAACTATGACACAACTAGGTCGCATCTAGGATGCAACTAGGGCCCAAGTAGAGCGCAACTAGGACGCAAGTATGGCGCAAGTGGGACACAACTAGGGCGCAACTAGGGCACAACGAGGGCGCAACAAGGACCCCAATAGGGCGTAACTAGGGTACAAGAAGGGCGTAACCAGGGCGCATCCAAGGCATAGCTAGTGTCCAACTGAGATACAACTAGGGCGCAACAAGAGCGCAACTAGGGCGCAAGAAGGGCGTAACAAGGGCACAAGTAGGGCGCAAGTAGGACGTAATCTATGGCGCAACTAGGGTGCAACTAGGGTGCAACTAGGGCGCAACAAGAGCGCAACTAGGGCGCAAGAAGGGCGTAACAAGGGCACAAGTAGGGCGCAAGTAGGACGTAATCTATGGCGCAACTAGGGTGCAACTAGGGTGCAACTAGGGTGCAAATAGGGGGTAGCTAGTGCCCAACTGAGGCGCTACTAGGGTGTATCTATGGTGCATTTAGGACGCAAGTAGAACACAAGTAAGGCGCAACTAGAGCGTAAGTAGGGATAACTCCGGCACAACTAGGGCACAAGTAGGGTGCAAGTAGGGTACAATTAGGGCACAACTCAGGCACAACTAGGGCGCAAGTAGGGTGCAAGTAGGACACAAGTAGGATGCAACTAGGGTGTAACTAGGGCACAACTAGGTTGCAAGTAGGACGCAGGTAGGGCGCAAGTAGGGCGCAACTAAGGTTCAACTAGGGCGCAACAAGGGCGCAACTAGGGTGTAGCTAGTGTCCAACGAAGGTGCAACTAGGATGCAACTAGGAGGAAAGTAGGGTGCAGCTAGGATGCAAGTAGGGTGCAACTAGGATGCAAGTAGGGCGAAAGTAGGGCGCAACTAGGGTGCAACTATGACGCAACTAGGACACAACTGGGATGCAACTAGGACGTAGCTGGTGCCCAACTGAGGCGTAACTAGGGCACAACTAGGATGCAACTAGGGCGCAACTAGGGTGCAACTATGACGCAACTAGGACACAACTGGGATGCAACTAGGACGTAGCTGGTGCCCAACTGAGGCGTAACTAGGGCACAACTAGGATGCAAGAAGGGCACAACGAGGGCACAACAAGGACGTAGCTAGTGTCCAACTGAAGAGCATCTAAGGCACAACTAGGGAGAAACTAGGGCGCAACTGGGGCGTAGCTAGTTCCCAACTGAGGCGCAACTAGTGTGCAAGTAGGACACAATGAGGTCGCAACTAGGGCGCAACTGGGGCGTAGCTAGTTCCCAACTGAGGCGCAACTAGTGTGCAAGTAGGACACAATGAGGTCGCAACTAGGGCGCAAGTAGGGCGCAAGTAGGGAGCAACTAGAATGCAACGAGGGCATCATTAAAGCACAACTAGGGTGCAACTAGGGTGTAGCTACTGCCCAACTGAGGTACAAGTAGGGTGTAACTAGAGTGCAACTAGGATGCAACTAGGGCGCAAGTATGGCGCAAGTAGGACGCAAATAGGGCATAACTAGGGCGCAAGTAGGGCGCAAGTAGGACATGTATAGCATGCATCTGAGGCACAACAAGGGTGCAAATAGGGTGCAAGCTGGACACAAGTAGGGTACAACTGGGGTGCAACTAGCTTGCACGAAGGGCGTAAGTAGGAAACAACTTGGGCGCATCTAGGGTGCAACTAGGGTGCAACTAGGGTGCCACTACAACGCAACTAGGGCATAGCTAGGGCTCAACTAGGGCCCAAGTAGGACGCAAGTAAGGCACAACTAGGACACAACTAGGGTGCAACTAGGGTAAAACTAGGACGTAAGTAGGATGCAACTACGACACATCTAGGGCACAACTAGGGTGCAACTACAGAGCAAGTAGGACGCAAGTAGGACGCAACTAGGGTGCAACTAGGGTAAAACTAGGACGTAAGTAGGATGCAACTACGACACATCTAGGGCACAACTAGGGTGCAACTACAGAGCAAGTAGGACGCAAGTAGGACGCAACTAGGGTGCAACTATGACGCAAGTAGGACGCAAGTAGGAAGCAACTAGGGGGCAACTAGGACGTGAGTAGGGCAGAGATAGTGTCCAACTGAGGCGCAACTAGGGCACAACTATGGTGCAACTAAGGCACAACTAGGGCGCAACTAGGGCGCAACAAAGACACAAGTAGGGCGCAACTAGGGCACAACTAAGGTGTAGCTAGTGCCCAACTGATGCGCTACTAGGGTGCAACTAGGGTGCAACTAGGACGTAAGTAGGGCACAAGTAGGGTGCAAGTAGGGCGCAATTCGGGTACAACTAAGACGCAAGTAGGGTACAAGTAGGGCACAACTTGGGTGCAACTAGGGTGCAACTAGGGCACGAGTAGGGCGTAGCTAGTGTTGAACTGAGGTCCAACTAGGGCACAAATAGGGCGCAACTAGGGCGTAACTTGGACGCAGCTAGGATGCAAGTAGGGCACAACTAGGATGCAACTAGGGTGTACCTAGTGCCTAACTGAGGCGCAGTGAGGACGCAACTAGGGTGCAACTAGGGTAGAAGTAGAGCGCAAGTAGAGCGCAAGTAGGAAGAGACTAGGACACAACTAGGGCGCAAGTAGGATGCAACTAGGGCGCAACTAGGGCCTGGCTAATACCCAACTGAGGCACACCTAGGGCACAACTAGGGTACAATTAGGGTACAACTAGGGTGCAACTAGGGCACAACTACGACACAACTAGGTCACCATTAGGGCACAACTAGGGTGCAAGTAGGGTGTAAGTAGGGTGCAACTAAGGTGAAACTAGGACTCAACTAGGGCGTAACTAGTGCCCAACTGAGATGCAACTAGGGCGCAGCTAGGTTGCAACTAGGTTGCAACTAGGTCACAAAGTAGGGCGCAACAAGGGCGTAACTAGGACGTAGCTAGTGCCCAACTGAGGTGCAACTAGGGCGCAACTAGGGCACAACTAGGGTGCAACTAGGAAGCAACAAGGACGCAACTAGGGTGCAACTAGGGTGCAACTAGGGTGCACCTAGGACGTAGCTAGTGCACAACTGAGGCGCAACTAGGGCACAACTAGGGTGCAAGTAGAACGCAAGTAGGATGCAAGTATGGCGTAACTAGGGCGCAACTAGGGCGCAACTAGGGCGCAAGTAGGATGCAACTAGGGCACAACTTGGGTGCAACTAGGGTGCAAGTAGAACGCAAGTAGGATGCAAGTATGGCGTAACTAGGGCGCAACTAGGGCGCAACTAGGGCGCAAGTAGGATGCAACTAGGGCACAACTTGGGTGCAAGTAGGCTCAACTAGGTCAAAAATGGGTCGCAACTAGGGCGTATCTAGTGCCCAACTGAGGTGCAACTAGGGCGCAACTTGGGCGCAAGTAGGGCCCAACTAGGGTGCAACAAGGACGCAACTAGGATGCAACTAGGGTGCAACTAGGGCTCAAGTAGCACGGAAGTAGTGTGCAACTAGGGCTTAAATAGGGTGCAACTAGGACGTAGGTAGGGCGTAACTAGGACGCAAATAGGACACAACTAGGGCGCAACGAAGGGGCAACTAGGGTGTAAGTAAGCCGTAGGGTGCAACCGATTTCTCGTGGCTCGTTGGCTCCCGCCTATGGCTGCACACAGGTACGAAACCGCAGTTCTGAGAATGGAACCGGAACCGCAGTTTTGGGTTCCAGCTCGGAACTGGAACTTCGGTTCCGGTTCCGGAACCGGGGTTCCTCATGAAACCGCGGTTCTGGTCACGGTTCCACACAAGTTCCCCTCGTACGCAAGGAACATCAAGCATGATAGGCTCCCACTATCATGCTTTTTTTTCTCCAAAAATACAAGGAAACAACCATTCAACACTCCTCTATTGTATGTGGGTACGTGATTGGAGTGCTCACATGGCCTCCAAGGGTGCCACGCCAGCAAATAAAGCCCAAACAATCCCCCATCCCCACTCATTATCCCCTCCATAGACCTGAGTTCAGGAAATGTGGTTCCTGGACGGTTCCGAAATCTTGGAACCGGAACCGCGGTTCCGGTTCCAAAACCGGAACCGTGGTTCCTGGAACCTGTGTGCACCCTTACTCTCACCTTCCCCTTAACGCATTCTACTCCCCTGTATTCAGCAGCACACGCGGTTTTGTCCCTGCGTCCACTCCTTCACCCTTACCGCATTCTACTCCCCTGTCTTCAGCAGCTCAAGGCCGTCTCCCTGCTCAAACACATCATCAGCATCATCTACTTCATTCTCCAATTATGGGAAATCCTTGGATCTACTGTCCCTCCTTGGCCAAAGATGGACAAAACATTCTTCTGTGGACCCAAAACATATGGGCGTTAGGGAAACTAGTCTCCATCCAAGTTTTTGGATTTCATGACCTCTTTCAAGGAAGTCAGGAGCATCTCAGAACCGCAGGTAGGGCGCAAGCAGGGCGCAACTAGCACACAACTAGGGCATATCTAGGGCACAAGTAGGGTGTAGCTAGTGCCCAACTGAGGCGCAACTAGGGCGCAATGAGGGCGTAACTATGGTGCAACTAGGATGCAAGTAGGGCGCAAGTAGGTTTAACTAGGGTGCAACTAGGGTGTAACTAGGACACAAGTAGGACGTATCGAGGACGCATCTAGGGCACAACTAGGGCGCAACTAGGGCACAAGTAGGACGCAAGTAGGGCACATGTAGGACACAACTAGGACGTAACTAGGATGCAACTATGGTGCAACTAGGACGCAACTACAGCGCAACTAGGGCGTAACTAGGGCGCAACTAGGGCGCAACGAGGGCGCAAGCAAGGCGCAACTAGGGCGCAACTAGGGTGAAAGTAGGATGCAACTAGGGTGCAGCTTGTGTCCAACTGAGGCGCAACTAGGGTACAACTAGGACACAAGTAGGACGCAACTAGGGGGCAACTAGGGCGCAACTTGGACACACGTAGGTTGTTACTAGTTGAAAACTAAGGTGCAAGGAGGCCATAGCTAGTGTCCAACTGAGGCACAAGTAGGACGCAAGTAGGGCGTAACTAGGCCACAACTAGGGCACAAGTAGGGCACAACTAGGACAAAATTAGGGCACAACTAGGGTGCAAGTAGGGTGCAAGTAGGGCACAAGCAGGGTGCAAGTTGGGCGCAAGAAGGGTGCAACTAGGGCGCAACTAGGTGCAAGTTTTCAGAAACAGAATCGGACAACAAAACTCACTCGGACTAAACAAGAAGACCTCGGAATATGACTCCGAGACATCCGGCTTGAAGAACCAAACAGCTCAAACTCAAGATTGTTGGAACAATAAGCGAACACCTTCGTAACGCGTACAGGTAGCGTCAAGAAGCCGCTCACTCTATTTTTTCTTGTTTTGATTGTATATATGGAGGATGTTTATTTATTCCAAGATTAACCAAGAACAGTCTTTCCATCTTGTTCACCTTTGGTTCTGCGGCTTTGCCGCCGTGTCTTCGCTCTGCTCGCTCATCGCTCGTTCCTCCATCGCTATTCACTCTTACCTCTTGACCTATGCACTTCTTTGCTCTGTCACTCACGTTTCTTCGCTCAGTTAACCTCAACGCATCATTCGGCCTCCCATCTTCTCTGCACTCTCCAAATCTTCTGTCTGGTCCTGCAACTAATTCCTTGCATTGCTTTCCATCTCTTTGCTCTCATCATCCGTTTCCGCTACTCTTGCATGTCAGACTGCTTCTGCTTGCTTCTGCCAGTCCTCGTCGAGTTCCTTTTTTGACACAAGTATGGCGCAAGAAGGGGGCAACTAGGGCGCAACTAGGATGCAAATAGGGCGCAAGTAGGGCAAAAGCAGCATGCAACTGTGGCACAAGAAGAGCACAAGTAGGACGTAAGTAGGACACAAGTAGAACGAAAGTAGGGCACAACTAGGGCGTAATCAGGACACAACTAGGACAAACCAAGGGTGCAGTTAGGGTGTAACTAGGGCGCAAGTAGGGCACAATTGGGGCACAAGTAGGATGCAAGTAGCGCACAAGTAGGGTGCAACTAGCATGCAACTAGGGCCTAGCTAGTGACCAACTAAGGCGGAACTAGGGCGCAAGTAGGGCGCAACTAGGACGCAACTAGTGCGCAAGTAGGGTGCAAGTAGGACGCAAGTACAACACATCTGAGATACAACTCAGGGGCAACTAGGACCCAACTAGGGCGCAGCAAGGGCGTAAGTAGGGCGCAAGTAGGGCGTACTTGGGGCGCAAGCTGGACGGAACTAGGGCGTAAGTAGGGTGCAACTAGAGCTCAACTACAGCTCAACTATGGCACAAGTAGTTCAAACCTAGGGTGCAACTAGGGCGCAACTAGGATGCAACTAGGGCGTACCTGGTACCCAATTGAGGCCCAACTAGGGCGCAACTAGGGTGCAACTAGGGCACAACTAGGACGCAACTAGGGCGCAACTAGGGCACAACTACGATGCAACTATGGCATAACTAGGGTGCAACTAGGGCAAAACTAAGGCGCAACTAGGGCACAAGTATGACACAAGTAGGGCACAAGTAGGGTGCACGTAGGACGCAAGTAGGAAACAACTAGGGTGCAACTAGGACGTAGCTAGTGCACAACTAAGACGCAACTAGGACGCAACTAGGGCGTAACTAAGGAGTAAGTAGGGTGCAACTAAGGTGCACGTAGGACACAACTAGGGCGTACCTAGTGCCCAACTGAGGCACAACACGGGTGCAACTCGCACGCAACTAGGGCGCAAGTAGGGCGCAACTAGGGCACAAGAAGGGTGCATGTAGGGTGTAAGTAGGGTGTAACTAGGACGCAACTAGGGTGCAACTAGGGCGTAGCTAGTGCACAACTAGGGCGTAGCTAATGCCCAACTGAGGCACAACTGGGGCGTAACTAAGGCGTATGTAGGGCGTAACTAGGACACACATATGGCGGAAGTAGGGCACAACTAGGGCACAACTAGGGCACAATTAGGGCGCCACTAGGGCATAGCTAGTGCCCAATTGAGGCATAACTAGAGCGCAACTAGGACCCAGCTAGGACGCAAGTAGGGCACAACTAGGGCGCAACTAGGGCGCGGGTAGGGCGCAAGTAGGGTGGAAGTAAGGCGCATCTAGGGTGCAACTGGGGTGCAACTAGGACACAACTAGGCCGTAACTAGGACGTAGCTAGGGCGTAGCTAGTGCCCAACTAAGTCGCAACTTGGGTGTAACTAGGGTGCAAGTAGGGTACAACTAGGGTGTAAATATGACACAAAAAATGCACAAGTAGGGTGCAACTAGGGCCCAACTAGGGCGTAGCTTGTGCCCAACTCAGACGCAACTAGGGCGCAACTAGCACGCAACTAGGACGCAAGTAGGGTGCAACTAGCGCGCAAGTAGGGCACAAGTAGGGTGCAACTAGGACGCAACTAGGGCACATCTAGGGGTGCAACTAGGGTGCAAATAGGGTCCAAATAGGGCGTAACTAGGGTGAAACTATGGCGTAACTAAGGCGCATCTAGGACATAGCTAGTGTCAAACTGAGATGCAACTAGGGTGTACCTAAGGCGCAACGAGGGCGCAAGAAGGGCGCAAATAGGACACTCATAGGGCGGAAGTAGGGCACAACTAGGACGTAATTAGGGCGCAACTAGGACACAGGTAGGGTGCAAGTAGGGCGCAAGTAGGGCGCATCTAGGGCGCGTCTAGGGCGCGACTAGGGTGCAACTAGGGCGCATTTAGGGCGTAACTAGGGCTTCCCACTCTGAATGCCCTAGACATAAATGCCCATGCTCAGAGTTTAGGGACCCGTGTACATCTAAGTCATTACCCCGTTCACCAAAATGCCCATGTCCAGCTGGTGTATAAATCCAAAGGTTAATTGAGGCCATTTTACACACTGGTTTTCTAGTGTGTGCCACGAGTGTGCTCTCACCAAAGGGAGTTCTTTGCACCCGTCCCTACACTC
>SZWC01006458.1:90946-104493 GCA_023375785.1 Penium margaritaceum
CAAGTAGGGTGCAATTAGTACGTAACTAGAGTTTAGCTAGTGCGTAACTAAGGCACAACTAGGGCGCAACTAGGGCACAACTAGGGTGCAAGTAGGGCACAAGTACGGTGCAAGTAGGGCGCAAGTAGGGCACAACTAGGGTGTAACTTTGGTGTAACTAGGGCGCAACTAGGGTGCAACTAGGGCACAACTAGGGCATAGCTAGTGCGCAATTAAGGCACAACTAGGGTGCAACTAGGGCGCTACTAGGGTCCAACTAGGGCGCAATGAGGGTGCAACTATGGCGCAACTAGAACGTAGCTAGTTTCCAACTGAGACGTAACTAAGGCGCAACTAGGGTTGCAACTACGACGCAAGTAGGACGCAACTAGGGCGCAACTAGGACGTAGCTAGTGCAAAACTGAGGCGCAACTATGGCGGAACTAGGGCGCAACTAGGGCGTAACTAGGACGCAACTAGGGAGTACCTAGGGCGCAACTAGGGCGCAACTAGGACGTAGCTAGTGCAAAACTGAGGCGCAACTATGGCGGAACTAGGGCGCAACTAGGGCGTAACTAGGACGCAACTAGGGAGTACCTAGGGCGCAACTAGGGCGTAGTTAGTGTCCAACTGAGGCGCAACTATGGCACAACTAGGGCGGAAGTAGGACGCAAGTAAGACGCAAGTAGGGCGCAAGTAGGGTGCAACTAGGACGCAACTAGGATGCAAATAGGGCCAAACTAGGATGCAACTAGGGTGCAAGTAGGGCCCCAAAAGGGCACAACTAGGGTGCAACTAGGGCGAAATTAAGGCGTAACTAGGGCGTAACTAGTGTCCAACTGAGGCGCAACTAGGGCACAACTAGGGCGTAACTCCGGAACAACTAGGGTGCAAGTAGGGCAGAACTAGGACGCAACAAGGACGGAACAAGGGTGTAGCTAGTGCCCAACTTGGACGCAACTAGGGCGCAAGTAGGGCGCAACCAGGATGCAAGTAGGGCGTAACACTGGCGCAAGTAGGGGGCAACTAGTACGCAACTAGGGCACAAGTAGGGCCGAAGAAGGTCGCAAGTAGGACGCAAGTAGGGTGCAACTAGGGTGCAACTAGGGCACAACTAGAACGCAAGTAGGGCACAAGTAGGGTGCAAGTAGGACACAACTAGGGTACAACTAGGGTGCAACTAGGTCGCAACTAGGGTGTAGCTAGTGCCCAACTGAGATGCAATCAAGACGCAAGTAGGGCTCAACTAGGGAAAAACTACGGCATTAGTAGGGCTCAACTAAGGCCCAAGTAGATCCCAAGTAGGGCGCAACTAGGGGTCAACTAGGGCACAACTAGGGTACAACTAGGGCGCAAGTAGGCGGTAGCTAGTGCCCAATTTAGGCGTAACTAGGGCACAACTAGGGCAGAACTAGGGCACACCTATGGGGCAACTAGGGCCTAGCTAGTGTCCAACTAAGGCGCAACTATTGTGCAACTAGGACGCAACTAGAACGCAACTAGGACATAACTAGGGCGCAACTGATGCATAGCTAGCTCCCAATGGAGGACCAACTAGGGTGCAACTCGGACACAACTAGGGTGCACCTAGGGCATAGCTAGTGCCCAACTGAGGCGCAACTAGGGTGCAAGTAGGACACAACAAGGGCGCAACTAGGATGCAACTAGGATGCAACTAGGGCACAACTAGGGTACAAGTTGGGTGCAAGTGGGGCGCAACAAGGGTGCAGGTAGGGCGCAACTAGGGCGCAACTAGGGTACAACTAGGACGCAACTAGGATGTAGCGAAAGCCAAACTGAGGTGCAAGTAAGGTGCAAGTAGGACACAAGTAGGGCATAACTAGGGCGCAAGTAGGGCGCAACTGGTGTGCAACTAGGACGTAACTAGGACGCTCCTAAGGCGCAAATAGGGCACAAGTAGGATGCAACTAGGGCGCAAGTAGGGCGCAACTGGTGTGCAACTAGGACGTAACTAGGACGCTCCTAAGGCGCAAATAGGGCACAAGTAGGATGCAACTAGGGCGCAAGTAGGGCGTAATGACGGCATAAGTAGGATACGAGTAGGGCAGAACTAGGGTGCAAGTAGGGTGCAACTGAGGTGCAACTAGGGTGCAACAAGAGCGTAAGTAGGTCTCAAGTAGGGCACAACTAGTGTACACTAGGGCGCAAGTAGAGCACAACTAGGGCACAACTAGGGCGCATCTAGGGCGCAACTAGGGTGCAACTTGTGTGTAGCTAGGACGCAACTAGGGCATAAATAAGTCACAACTAGGGCAAAAGTAGGGTACAACTAGGGTACAAGTAGGGTGCACATAGGACACAAGTACGGTGCAAGTAGGGCACAAAAAGGGGACAACTAGGGCTTAACTAGGGCGCATGTAGAGCGCAACTAGGACGCAAGTAGGGTAGAGCTACTGTCCAGCTAAGGCACCATTGGGGCGCAACTAAGGCTCAACTAGGACGCAACTAGAGCGCAATGACGACATAACTAGTGCCCAAGTGGGATGCGACTAGGGCGTAGCTAGTGTGTAGCTGGTACCTAAGTGAAGCAGAAGTAGGACGTTGCTAGGGCGTAACTAGGGTGCAACTAGGGCGCAACTACGGTGCAAGAAAATGGAAAGTAGGACACAAGTAGGACACAAGTAGTGCGCAACTAGGGCTCAAGTAGGGTGCAACTAGAGTGCAACTAGGGTGCAACTTGGGCACAACTAGGACACAACTAGGACGTAGCTAGTGTCCAACTGAGGCGCAACTAGGGTGCAACTAGGGTGCAACTAGGGCGCAACTAGCGTACAACTAGGGTGCAACTAGGACGCAACTAGGACGCAACTAAGGCGCAACTAGGGCACAAGTAGGGGTAACTAGGGTGCAATTAGGGTGTAACTAGGGTGCAACTAGGACGCAACTAGGACGCAACTAAGGCGCAACTAGGGCACAAGTAGGGGTAACTAGGGTGCAATTAGGGTGTAACTAGGGTGCAACTAGGACCCAGCTAGGGCGAAACTAGGGGGCAAGTAGGACGCAACTAGGGCGCAACTAGGGCACAACAAGGACGCAACTAGGGAGCAACTAGGGCGCAAGTAAGGCCAAGTAGGGTCTAAGTACGGCAAAAATAGGGCACAACTAGGGCGCAAGTAGGGCGCAAGTAGGGCACAAGTAGGGAACAACTAGGGCGCAAACAGGTTGCAAGTAGGGTGCAAGTAAAGCACAACTAGGGTGCAACTAGGACAAAACTACGGCGTAAATAGGGCACAACTAGGGTGCTACTAGAGTGCAACTACGGCGGAGCTTGTGCCCAACTTAGGCGCAACTTGCGTGCAACTAAAGAGCAAGTAAAGGCACAACAAGGACGCAAGTAGAACGTAACTAGGGTGCAATTGGGGTGCAAGTAGGGTGCAAATGAGACACAAGTAGGGCGCAAGTAGGGCGTATCCAAGGCGTAGCTAGTACCCAACTGAGACAAAACTAGGGCGTAACTAGGGCACAACCAGGTTGCAAGTAGGGTTGAAATAGGGTGCAACTAAGGTGCAACTTGGGCGCAACTATGGCGTAGCTAGGGCGCAGCTAGTGTCCAACAGAGGCGCAACTAGGGCGCAACTAGGGTGCAACTAGGGCGTAACTAGGGTGCAAGTAGAATTCCAGTAGGGCGTAACTAAGGCACACATGGGGCGCTAGTAGGACGTAAGTACGGTGCAAGTAGGGCGCAAGTAGGGTGCAACTAGTGTGCAAGTAGGGCGCAAGTAGGGTGCAATTAGGGGACAACTAGGGCGCAACTAGGATGCCACTAGGGCACAGCTAGGGCGTAGCTAGTGTCCAAGTGAGGGTGCAAGAAAGACTCAAGTAGGGTCCAAGTATGGCGTAGGTAGTGTCCCACTGAGGCGCCACTAGGACGTAAGTAGGGCACAACTAGGGCCCAAGTAGGGTGTAACTAGGGTGCAACTAGAGTGCAACTAGGGCGCAACTAGGTCGCAACTAGGGCTCAACTAGGGCACAACTAGGGTGCAACAAGGGCGCAACTAGGGCATAAGTAGGGCACAAATAGGGTGCATCTAGGGTGTAACTGGGGCGCAAGGAGGGCGCAACTTGGCCGCAACCAGGGTGCAACTAGGGTGCAACAAGGGCGCAACTAGGGCATAAGTAGGGCACAAATAGGGTGCATCTAGGGTGTAACTGGGGCGCAAGGAGGGCGCAACTTGGCCGCAACCAGGGTGCAACTAGGGTGCAACTAGGGTGCAACTAGGGTGCAAGTACGACGCAAGTAGGACGCAACTAGGGCACAACTAAGGCACACCTAGGGTGCAAGTACGACAAAAATAGGTTGCAAGTAGCGCACAAGTAGGGCGTAGCTAGTGCCCAACTGAGGCACAACAAGGGCGTAACTAGGGCGTAGCTAGGGTGTAAATAGTGTGTAACTAGGACGCAAGGGGGGCACAAGTAGGGCGCAAATAGGGCGTAACTAGGGCGTAAGTAGGACAAAACTAGGACATAAGTCGGGTGCAACTAGGACGCAACTAGGGTACAAGTAGGGCGCAACTAGGGCACAACTACGGTACAACTAGGATGCAACTAGGGCGAAACTAGGATGCATTTAGGGCGCAAATAGGGCACAAGTAGGGCGCAAGTAAGGCGCAAGTAGGGCGCAACTAGGGCACAACTACGGTACAACTAGGATGCAACTAGGGCGAAACTAGGATGCATTTAGGGCGCAAATAGGGCACAAGTAGGGCGCAAGTAAGGCGCAAGTAGGGCACAAGTAGGGCACAAGTAAAGCACAACTGAGGCAAAACTAAGGCACAAGTAAGACACAACTAGGGCGCAAGTAGGATGCAAGTAGCATGCAACTAGGAAGCAACTAGGGCAAAACTATGGCACAACTGGGACACAACTAGGGCGTAGCTAGTCTTCAACTGAAAACAACTAGGGCACAACTAGGGTGCAACTAGGATGCAACTAGGGCGCAAGGAGGGCGCAAGTAGGGCGCAAGTAGGGCGCAACTACGGTGCAACTAGGGTGCATCTAGAACGTAACTAGGTCGCAAACAGGACACAACCATGGTGCAACTAGGGCGCAAGTAGGGTACAACCAGAGCACAACTAGGATGCATCTAGGGTGAAAATAGGGCACAATTTGGGCGCAAGTAGGGCGCAAGTAGGGCGCAACTAGGGTGCAACTAGGGTACAACTAGGGTGTAGCTAGTGTCCAAATGAAGCGCAATTAGAGCGCAACTAGGCCGCAACTAGGGCGCCACTGGGAGGCAAGTAGGGCGTAGGAAAGGCGTAAGTAGGGCGCAACTAGGGCGCAACTAGGGCCTAGCTAGTGCGTAACTGAGACGCAATGAGGGCGCACTAGGACGCACCTAGGGCGCACCTAGGGCGCAACTAGGGCGCAACTAGGGCGCAACTAGGGCCTAGCTAGTGCGTAACTGAGACGCAATGAGGGCGCACTAGGACGCACCTAGGGCGCACCTAGGGCGCAACTAGGGCGCAAGCAAGACACAAGTAGGGTGCAACTAGGGCGCAAGTAAGGGCAAGTGGGGTGCAACTAGGGCACAAGTGGAGTGCAACTAGGACACACGTAGGGTGTAACTAGGGCGCAACTAGGGTGCAACTAGGGTGCAACTAGGGCGCAAGTAAGGGCAAGTGGGGTGCAACTAGGGCACAAGTGGAGTGCAACTAGGACACACGTAGGGTGTAACTAGGGCGCAACTAGGGTGCAACTAGGGTGCAACTAGGATGCAAGTAGGGTGCAAGTAGGGCACAATTTGGGTGCAACCAGGAGGTAACAAGGGCGAAAGTAGGGCGCAAGTAGGGCGTAAGAAGGAACAAATAGGGTGCAACTAGGGTGCAAGTATGGCACAACTAGGACACAAGTAGGACGCAACTAGGGCGCGACTAGGTCGCAACTAGGGTACAACTAGGACGCAAATAGGGCACATCTACGGCGTACCTAGGGTGCAACTAGGGAGCAACTAGGGCGCACCTATGGTGCAACTAGGACACAACTAAGACCCAACTAGGGCAAAACTAGGGCGCGAGTAGGGCGCAAGTAGGGCGCAGCTGGGGTGCAACTAGGGCGCAACTAGGGAGCAACTAGGGCCTAAGAAGGGCCAAGTAGGGTCTAAGTACGGTGAAACTAGGGCACAACTAGGGCGCAAGGAGGACGCAAGTAGGGCACAACTAGGATGCAACTAGGACACAACTAAAGCGCAAATAGGGCACAACCAGGGCGATACTAGGACGAAACTAGGGCATAGCTGGTGCCCAACTTACGCGCAACTTGGGCGCAACTAGGGCGCAGGTATGGGCGCAATTAGGATGCAAGTAGGACGTAACTAGGGTGCATGTAGGGCACAAGTAGTGCGGAACTAGGACACAAGTAGGGTGCAAGTAGGGCGTAACAAAGGCGTACCTAGTGCCCAACTGAGAAGAAATTAGAACGTAACTAGGGCATAACTTGGGTAGATGTAGGTTGCAAGTAGGGCACACCTAGGGTGCAACTTGGGCGCAACTATGGCGTAACTAGGGCGTAGCTACTGTCCAACTGAGGTGCACCTAGGACGCAACTAGGGTGCAACTAGGACGTAACTAGGGTGTAAGTAGGACACAAGTAGGATGCAACAAAGGCCCACGTAGGGCGCAAGTAGGGTGCAAGTAGGGCGCATGTAGGGTGCAAGTCGGGTGCAACTAGGGGAAACCTAGGGCGTAACTAGGATGCATCTAGGGCACAACTAGGTTGTATCTAGTGCCCAACTGAGGCACATCTAGGGCGCAACTAGGGTGCAACTAGGGTTCAAGTCGGGTGCAACTAGGGCGCAACTAGTGTGCAAGTAGGGTGCAAGTTGGGTGTAACTAGGGCGCAAGTAGGGTACAACTAGGGCTCAACTAGGGCGCAACTAGGATGCAACTAGGGCGTAGCTAGTGCCCAACTGAGGCGCAACGAGTGCACAACTATGGTGCAAGTCGGGCGCAACTAGGGCGGGAATAGGGCGCAACTAGGACGCAAGTAGTGCGCAAGTAGGGCGCGAATAGGGCGCGAATAGGGCGCAACTAGGGCACAACTAGGGCACAAGTAGGACGCAAGTAGGGTACAAGTATGGCGTAAGTAAGGGATAAATAGGGTGCAACTAGGGAGCAAGTATGGCACAACTAGGACGCAAGTAGGACACAACTAGGGTGCAAGTAGGATGCAACTAGGGTGTAACTAGGGTACAAATAGGGCACAACTAGGGCGTAGCTAGTGCCCAACTAAGTCGGAACTACGGCGCAACTAGGGCACAACTAGGGCACAACTAGGGAGTAACTAGTGTGGAAGTAGGGTGCGAATAGGGCGCAACTTGGATGCAACTAGGGCGCAATTTTGGCACAACTAGGGCATAGCTAATGCCTAACTGAGACGCAATTAGGGTGGAACTAGGGATCAACTAGGGTGCAACTAGGGCGCATCTAGGGCACAACTAGGGTGCAACTAGGATGAAACTACGGTGCATTTAGGGCCGAAGTAGGGCCCAAGTAGGATGCAAGTAGGGCGCAAGTAGGGCACAAGTAGGGCGCAAGTAGGGCGCAACTAGGGTGCATCTAAGACGTAACTGGGGTGTAACTAGGCGCAACTAGGGTCCAACTAGGGCGCAAGTAGGGCACAACTAGGGCACAACTAGGGTGCATGTAGGATGTAACTAGGGTGCAACTAGGGCGCAACTAGGGCGCAAGTAAGGTGGAAGTAGGGCGCAACTAGGACGCAACTAGGACGTAACTTGGGCACAAGTAGGGCGCAAGAAGGGCACAACTAGGGTGCAACTAGGGTACAAGTACGGTATAGCTAGTGTCCAAATGAAGCGCAACTAATGCGCAAGTAGGGTGCAACTAGGGCGACAGTGGGGCGCAACTATGACGTAGGTAAGGCGCAAGTACGGCACAACTAGGGCGCAACTAGGGCTTAGCTAGTGCCTAACTGAGACACAACTAGGGCACATGTTGGACGCAGCCAGGGCGCAAGTAGGGAAAAACTAGGGTGCAAAGTAGGGCGCAACTAGGCTAGAAGTAGGGCATAACTAGGGTGCAAGTAGGGTGCAAGTAGGGTGCAACTAGGGTGCAAGTAGAGCGCAAGTAGGACGCAAGTAGGGCGTAACTAGGGCACAACTAGGGTGCAACTAGGGTGCAATTAGGACACAAGTAGGGTACAGTTCGGTGCAATTTGGATGCAATGAGGGGGTAATGAGAGTGAAAGTAGGACGCAAGTAGAGTGTAAGTAGGGGACAAATATGGCAAAACTAGGACGCAAGTAGGATGCAACTAGGGCGGGATAGGGCGCAACTAGGGTGCAACAAGGGCGCAAATAGGGCACAACTAGGGCGTAGCTAGGGTGCAACTAGGGAGCAACTAGGGCACAAGTAAGGCCAAGTAGGGTCTAAGTACGGTGAAACTAGGACACATCTAGGGTGCAAGGAGGGCGCAAGTAGGGCACAAGTAGGGCACAACTAGGGTGCAGCTAGGGCACATATAGGACGCAAGTAGGGTGCAAGTAGGACACAACTAACGCGCAACTAGGACACAACAAAGGCGCAAATAAGACACTACAAGGGCGCTGTTAGGGTGCAACTAGAGTGTAGCTAGTGCCCAATTTAAGGCACAACTTGGGTGCAACTAGGGCGCAAGTATGGGCGCAACTAAGACGCAAGTAGGACAAAACTAGGCTGCAAGTAGGGCCTAAGTAGGGCGCAACAAGGGCACAAGTAGGGCGTAACTAGGGCACAAGTAGGGCGCATGTAGGGCGTAACTAAGACGTAGCTACTGCCCAACTGAGACGCAACTAGGGCGTAACTAGGGCACAACTAGGGTGCAAGTATGGTGCAAGTAGGGTGCAACTAGCGTGCAACTTGGGTGCAACTATGGCGTAACTAGGGCGTAGCTAGTGTTCAACGGATGTGCAACTAGGGCACAACTAGGGTGCAACTAGAGCAAAACTAGGGTGCAAGTAGGACACAAGTAGGGTGCAAGTATGGCACATGCAGGGCACAAGCATGGTTCAAGTAGGGTGCAAGTAGGGCGCAAGTCGGATGCAACTAGGGTGCAAGTAGGCGCAAGTAGGGCGCACCTAGGGGAGAAGTAGGGCAAAAATAGGATGCAACTAGGGCACAAGTAAGGCGTAGCTAGTGTACAACTGAGGCACAACTAGGGCGCAACTAGGGCGCAACTAGGGTGCAAGTCGGACGCAACTAGGACGCAACTAGGGCGCAAGTAGGGCGCAAAAAGGGTGCAACTAGGGCACAAGATGGGTGCAACTAGGGAACAACTAGGGTACAACTAGGACGCAACTAGGGCGCAGCTAGTGCTCAACTGAGGCGCAACTAGGGCGCAACTATGGTGCAAGTCAGGCGCAACTAGGATACAAATAGGGCGTAACTAGGATGCATGTAGTGCGCAAGTAGGGCGCAAATAGGGCACAACTAGGGTGCAACTAGGGCGCAAGTAGGGTACAGCTAGGGCACAAGTAGGATGCAAGTAGGGAGCAAGTAAAGCGTAAATAGGGGCTTAGGTAGTGCCCCCACTGAGGCGCAACTACGACGAAAGTAGGGCGCAACTAGGGCGCAAGTAGGGCGCAAGTGGGGCTTAACTAGGGTGCAACTAGGGCACAACTAGGTCGCAACTAGGGCGCAACTAGGGCACAACTAGGGTGCAACTAGGGCGCAAGTAGGGCAGAACTAGTACACAACTAGGGTGCAACTAGGGCGCAACTAGGCCGCAAGCAGAGCGCAACTAGGCCGCAAATAGAGTGCAACTAGGGTGTAATTAGGGCGCAAGTAGGACGCAAATAGGATGCAACTAGGGTGCAACTAGCGCACAACTAGGGTGCAAGTAGGATGCAAGAAGGGTGCAAGTAGGACGCAAGAAGGGCATAGCTAGTGCCCAGCTGAGGCACAACAAGGGCACAACTAGTGTAAGCCGGGTAGTGCCAACGGCACTGATTACGGCTTGTGCCTTCCTTGAATGTACAAGATGACTGTGGATTTGGAATCTACAGGAAAAACCATGCGAGATCGACCCAAGAACGGGGTCGATCCATCAAGGATTCAGGAAGATACGCCCGGCCAAAGGTTGGACCGGCCGAAGGGAAAAAGGTGACGGGAAATCATCCCCAAAGACTGAGGCTCGACCCTCGGAAGACCCAACAAAGCCGAAGCGCACCTTGGGGCCCGGATAGTCAATGAGTGAAGGATCATTGAGGGCCAAGGGCGCTTCGGAATGGCGCCCCGGTGTGTTATTACCAGAAAGGGCGCTTCGGGCGGCCGTTACCGCCGCTAGTGGTGCTGCCAGCGGCAGATTATCGTGGTTCACGGAAACGGCCATATCTCGGTCGTTCCTCCACGGAATGATGCGATTCTTGGTGCGTTGGAAAGCTGGGAACATGAGCTACGTGATGCAGGAGCCATAACACTCATCCCAGGTCCATACGTAGCCGCGCACGGCTCGGCGACCTCGGGTCGCCTAGGATGTGTCATCATGTACATATAGTCTTGTATGTTGACACTTGAATAACAAGTACAGTTTACTCCCACTGTGCCACACATGTTCCCGTGCTCTCCCAAGACAATCCTACGCTTCCGCAACGCCGGGTTGGTGTGCACCGGCCTCCCCTTGGTCGCCGTTGTCGCCGGTTGGTGCCTACACCATCCGGTTGAGGCTAGCACACCGCGCCCGGTTCACACTTGGTATCAGAGCCACCCTTGGCTCAGGGGCACAATCATCTACGTGGCAACCTCTCCTGGTCAGCGTAGACCAGCACGCATCTCGTCTCTTTGGCGGATCCGTGCCCAAGGCCAACCACGCACTCCGGTGACAAGGCGGTANCTCATCCCAGGTCCATACGGAGCCGCGCACGGCTCGGCGACCTCGGGTCGCCTAGGATGTGTCATCATGTACATATAGTCTTGTATGTTGAAACTTGAATAACAAGTACAGTTTACTCCCACTGTGCCACACGTGTTCCCGTGCTCCCCCAAGACAATCCTACGCTTCCGCAATGCCGGGTTGGTGTGCACCGGCCTCCCCTTGGTCGCCGTTGCCGCCGATTGGTGCCTACACCATCCGGTTGAGGCTAGCACACCGCGCCCGGTTCACACTTGGTATCAGAGCCACCCTTGGCTCAGGGGCACAATCATCTACGTGGCAACCTCTCCTGGTCAGCGTAGACCAGCACGCATCTCGTCTCTTTGGCGGATCCGTGCCCAAGGCCAACCACGCACTCCGGTGACAAGGCGGTAGCCGGAGGACTCGTTGAGGAAGAAGTTGTACCGGACGTGAAGATGACTTCATCCGGCTCGTCCTCATTGGCTGCAGCGTTTGACGCGCAAGGCAAAGTAACAGCAGCCGCAGCGTTGCAGAAGTTGCTCGCCAACATGCAGGCGAAGATAGACCTATTGGAGAAGCAGAACAGGTATCTCAATCAAGAGCTCGCGAAGCGTCCAGTGACAACTCCAGTGGCAGTTGCCACCGCAAACGTACCTGCGGTGGGCGTCCCGAGCCCGCCCAAGCCGGAGCCATTCGACCCATCAAAGAAGGATGGGCCAGCTCCGCACGCTTAGATACTCGGACTAGAATTGTACTTCACCGCCATCGGCGTGGATGCCTCAAGGTATGAGGCGCGCCGCGACTATGCCGTGACCCTATTGAGAGGGGCATCGTTGGATTGGTGGGCCGATGTGATGCAGTCCAATCCACACGGCAGTGGAGCAGCCATGGTTGCCGGCATTGCGGCCGCGACCGGAATCTCAACCCCAACGGCTCCAACGTGCAGCAGTGGCGACCCTACCCTGAAATGGCCGACCTCGTGGAAGGAGTTCACGGAGGCGTTCATCAAGCGCTTCACCGTGGGTGACGTGAGGAACAACGCGCGTACCAAGCTGCATCGGCTTCGCCAAACTGGCGGCGTCGCCGAATACACCCGCAGGTTTCGTGAGATCGTCGCCAACTGTGGATTCGACTCCCACGAATTGTGCTTCCACTACAGCAACGGCCTCAAGAACGACGCCCGCGCTGTGACGGTGATGCACGACCTCAACGACGACCTGTCGGCAATGATTGCAGCAGCCGAACGGTACGATTCGCGTGTACAACAGGCTCATGCCAACAGCCACAACTCTTTTGGTGGTGGTTATGGCAAGCAGGCCGAGAGCGACGTCACGCCCATGGAGATCGGAGCGTTACAACAGCGCAAGTGCTACAACTGTGGCAAGCCTGGCCACATTGCACGTGACTGTCGGAATCCAAAGAAGGGCGACGACAGGGGTAAGCGGCAAGGGAAGGGGAAGCAAGCCACGAAGGAAGCAGATAAAGCAACAAAGGAGTCGGGAAACGAGGAGAGCCGGGAGTAGATGGCGTTACTCCTGGCTCCTCTCAGCCCAAACCGCCAGTTGACCGCCCACCCGAACGCCTTGCAGAAATTAAGGGGGTTTCCGAGGTCAAGGCATGGGACGTGGGGTATGAGGAGGAGCAGCCCGCACTTCTCTTGGAGGCGCGAGTGAAAGGCGTCAAGGAGAAGGTGGGGAGCCTGCTGGATTGTGGCGCGAGCCACAGTTTTGTGAGCATGGAGTGTGCTCGAAAGTGGGGCCTTGCGCTCACGAGCAAGAAGCGGACCGCTAACCAAGTGGACGGCACGATTGAAGTGGGGTACCTGGCCCGTCCCCTCTCCATTCGCATGGGGAAACTTCTCATAACGACCGTATACCGGGTGTGCCCGATGAAGGATTACGATGTTATCCTCGGTCGTGATTTCCTCCACAAGTACAACCCCGTCGTCAATTTGGAGGCGCGCACCGTCTCAGTCAAGCTTGGAGACAAGGAGTATCCCCTGCCTACGTGGTCCGAGGAAGAGGCCGCGGAGGAGGAGACTTGCGAGGAGGAAGTACGGCAGCAGTCGGTACCTTGCAAGGAGGAATCGGCGCCTATGATGCTGAATTTGGTGCAGCTCAAGCGCGCGATTCGAAAAAGGGAGCATATTTTTCTGGCGTTCGTGCGAGACGTGGAAGACGATTTTGACAAACCAGAGGACGTGGCGCCTGCTGTGGCGCATGGGGCAACTCGTAAGCAGCCGGGGGTCCAAGGCAAGTTTGCCGCGGTGCCCGAAGGGCTTCGGAAGGTGTGTACGGAGTTTGAAGACGTGTTCCCCGACACCATCCCGGCGGGTCTGCCACCAAAGCGGGACATGGACCATCGCATCGACCTCAAACCTGGAGCGCGCCCGCCTGTTCGTGCAACGTACCGCATGAGCGACGCGCAACTGCAGGAGCTCAAGAAGCAGCTGACCGAGATGATGGAACAGGGCGTCATCCGCCCCTCCTCGTCTCCTTACGCTGCACCTATCTTGTTTGTGCAGAAAAAGACAGGGGAGATGCGCATGTGCGTGGCCTACCGGGCGTTGAACGAGTTGACCATCAAGAACCGGTACCCGCTTCCACGAGCTGAGGAGCTTTTCGACCAGCTCCGTGCGGCTCGCTTCTTCACAAAGATCGACCTCCGTTCCGGCTACCACCAGATCCGCATTGCAGCAGATGATGTGGAAAAGACGGCCTTCCG
>SZWC01006459.1:7994-35252 GCA_023375785.1 Penium margaritaceum
CAACTGGGGTGTAACTAAGGTACGACTAGGGTGCAACTAGGTAGCAACTAGGGTGGAATTAGGGCGCAACTAGGATGCATAAAGGGCGCAACTAGAACGCGACTAGGACACAACTAGGAAGCAACTAGGGCACAACTAGGACACAAGCAGGGTGCAAATAGGGTGTAACTAGGGCACAAGTCAGCGCAACTAGGGTGCAATTAGTCGGCAACTAGGACACAACGATGGCGCAACCAGAGTGCAACTAGGGTGCAACTTGGCACAACTAGGGTGAAACTAGTGCGTAACTAGAACGCAACTAGTGTGCAACTAGTGCACATCTAGGGCACACCTAGGGCGCAACCATGCCAGAACTAGGGTGCAACTGGGGTGCAACTGGGGTGCAACAAAGATGCAACAAGGACGCAAACCAGTGCGCAAGTAGGGTGCAACTTGGGCGCAACAGGGCACAACCAGGGTGCAACTAGGGCACAACAAGGGTGCACCTAGCGCGCAACGAGGGTGCAACTAGCGCGCAAAGAACGCACAACTAGGGCGCAACCAGGACGCAACTAGGGCACAACTAGGATGCAACTAGGCCACAACTAGCGCGCAACAAGGGAACAACTAGCGAAGAACCAGGGCACAATTAGGATGTAACTAGGGATAAACTAAGGGTACAATGAGGGCGCAACTATGGCACAAGTAATGTGCAACTACGGCGCAAGTAGGGTGCACCTAGGGCATGACTAGGGTGCAACTAGGACACAACTAGGGCGCAACCAGGGCCCAACTATGCCTCAACAAGAGCACAACTAGGGCACAAGCAGGGAAAAACCAGGACAGAACTAGGACTCAATCAAGACACAACTAAGGCGTGAATAGGGTGAACAGGGGTGAACTGGGAAGGTACTAGGGCACAACTAGGGCGCACCTAGGATGCAACTAGGAAGCAAGTAGGGCACAACTAGGGCGAAAATTGGGCGCAACTAGGATGCAACTAGGGCGTAACTAGGGTGCAACTAGCGTGCAACTAGGCGCATCGAGGCGCAAGTAGGGTGCAACTGCGACGCAAATGGGACGCAACTAAGGTGCACATAGGGATTAGCTAGGGCACAACTAGGGCGCAACTTGGACAGAACTGGGCCACAACTAGGGTACAACTAGGACGCTACTAGGGCGCAACTAGGATGCGACTAGGGCGCAACTTGGGCGCTATTAGGGCATAACTAGGGTTCCACAAGGCCGCAACTAGGGTGCAACTAGAGTGCATCTAGGGTGCAACTAGGAAACAACAGGTTCATAACTAGGGCGCAACTACAGCGCAACCACGACGCAACTAGGGTGCAATTGGGATTAAAATTGGGTGTAACTAGGGTGCAACTAGGGCGCAAATAGGGCGGAACTAGGGTGCAACTAGGGCCTAATGAGGACGCAACAAGTGCGCAACTTAGGCACAACTAGGACACCACTGGGGTACAGCTAAAACACAACTAGGGCGCAACTAGGATGCAACTAAGGCACAACTAGGGTGCAACTAGAGCAAAACCAGGACATAACTATGACGTAACTAGGTTGCAACTGGGGCGTAACTAGAGTGCAAGGAGTTTGCAAGTGGGTCGTAACTCGGACACAACTATGGCGTAACTATGGTGCACCTAGTACGTATTTAGGGCACAACAAGGTCGTAACTAGGATACAAATATGGCTCAACTAGGGAGTAACTAGGGTCCAACTAGGGCACAACTAGGGCGCAGCTAGGGCGCAACTATGATGCAGTTAGGGCACGACTAGGACACATCTAGGGTGCAGCTGGGGTGCAACTAGAGAATGACGAGAGTACAACTACGGTGCAATGTGGGCCCAACAAGGGTGCAACTTAAGTGCGACCAAGAGGCAACCAGGGTGCAACTAGGGTGCAATGAGGGCGCAACTAGGAGGCAACTAGGGCACGACTATGGCACAACTAGGTTGGAACTATGATGCAACTGGGGAACAACTAGGGAGCAACTAGGGCACAACTCAGGTGCAATCAAGACACAACTAGGATGCAACTTGAGCGCAACTAGGATGCAACTTGGGTGCAACAAGGACGCTACTAGGGCGCAACCAGGGTGCACCCAGGGTGCAAATAAGGCGCAGCCAAGACACAACTAGGTGGCCACCAGGGTGCAAATAGGGTGCAATTAGGGCACAACTAAGACCAAAAGAGGAAACAACCAGGGCACAACTAGGACGCAACTATGGGAAAACCATGGCGCTACTTAAGAACTACTTGGGCGCAACTATGGCGTAACTAGGATTAAATTGCGACACAACTAGGGCGTTCCTAGGACACAACCACGCGCACTTAGGGCGCAACTAGGGCACAACTAAGGTACAACTAGGCTGAAACTAGGACGCAACCAGGGCACAGCTAGGGCACAACTAGGACGCAACTAGGACGCAACTAGGGTGCAACTAGGGTGAAACTGGGGTGCAACGAGGGTCCAACTAGGGATCAACCAGGGTGCAACTACGGCACAACTAGGGTGCAACTAGTGCGTGAATAGGACATAGTGGGGGTGCAACTAGGGTGCAACAAGGGGCAACTTGGTGCAACTAGGGTGCAACTAGTGCACAACTAGGGCACACCTAAGCCGCAATTAGGGCAGAACTAGGGTGCAACTGGGGTGTAACTAGGTCGCAACTTGGACGTAACTATGATGGAATCAGGACGCAACCAGGATGCAACAAGGGCATAACAAGGACGCAACAGGGTGAAACTAGGGCAAAGGTAGGATGCAAGAAGGGCGGAACTAGGGTGCAGCCAGGGCACAACTAGGACGCAATGAAGGCGCAACTCGGGTGCAACCAGGACGCAACTAGGGCACAACTAGGACGCAACTAAGATGCAACTAGGGCACAACTAGGATGCAACCAGAGCAGAACCAGCGTGTTACGGGGGCGTAGCTAGGGAGAAATTAAGGTGCAACTATGGTACAACTAGAGAACAACTAATGTGCAACTACGGCGCAACAAAGGTGCAACTAGGGCATGACTAGAGCACAACTAGGACGCAAGTAGGGGACAGTGAGGGCACAACTAGGGTGCAACTAGGACGCAACAAAGGCACAACTAGGGTGCAACTAGGCCGCAACTAGGGCGCAATGAGGACTCAACCAAGGAGAAACCGGGACACAACTGGGGCGCAACCAGGACACAACCAGGGCGTGAATAGGGTGAACTAGGGTGAACTAGGACACTACTACGGCGGAACTAGAGCGCACCTAGGATGCTAGTAGGGCACAACTAGGATGCAACTAATGCACACCTAAAGCACAAATAGGGTGCAACTAGGAGACAACTAGGGTGCAAGTAGGACGCAACTAGGATGCAACTAGGTGGGTCGAGGCACAACTAGGGTGCAACCACGGTGCAACTAGGGTGTAACTAGGGTGAAATTAGTGTTTAACTAGGGCAAAACCACGGCATAACTTGGATGCAAGTAGGACACAACTGGGACGCAGCTAGGATGCAACTAGGGTGCAACTAGGATGCAACTAGGATGCAACCAGGGTGCCACTAGGGCGCAACTAGAGTTCAACTAGGCCACAACTAGGACGCAACTGCGATGAAACTATGGTGCAACAAGGGTGCAACTTGTATGCAATCAGGGCTAATGAGGACACATCTAAGAGTAGGACGCAACAAGGACACAACTAGGGCACAACTAGGACAGAACTAGGACGCAACTAAGGCACAACATGGGCACAGCTGGGGTCTAACTTGGGCGTAGAAAGGGTGCAACTAGGGCGAAGCCAGGGTGCAACTAAGGTGCAGCTAGGGCGGAACTAGGATGTAAGATGCAAATACTGCATAATCAGGACACAACTAGTGCGTAATTAGGTAAAAAGTAGGACACAACTAGGGCGCAACTCGGGTAAATCGTGGATGCGACTTGGGCGCAACTAGGACACAACTTGGCCACAACTAGGACACAAATAGGGAAAACGTAGGGTGCAATCAAGGCGCAATTATGAAGGAATTGGGGTGTAACTAGGGTGCAACTAGGGTGCAACTGGGGAGAAACTGGTGCACAACTAGGGTACAGCTGGGGTGTAACAAGGGCAAAACTAGGGCGCAACTAGGGCACAACTACGACACAACTAGGGTACAACTAGGGCACAATGAGGGCGCAACTAGGGTGTAACCTAGGCACATCTAGGGCACCACTAGGGTACAACTTAAGAAAAACTAGGGTGTAACTAGGGTGCAAGTAGGGCACAACTAGGGTGTAACTAGGGTATAACTATGACGCAACTAGGTCATAGCTGGGGCGCAACTAGGGTGCAACGAGGCCGCAAGTGGGATGCAACTGGGGCGTAACTAGGTTGCAACGAGGGCGCAACTACGGTGCAACTAGTGCACATTTAGGGCACAACAAGGTCGCTACTAGGATACAACTAGGGTTCAACTAAGGCACAGCTAGGACCCAACTAGGGTGCCACTAAGGAGCAACTAGGGCGCAAGAATGGTGGACCTTGGGCGCAACCAGGGTGCAACTATGGCGCAAACGGAACACAACTAGGGTTTAACTAGGACGCAACTAGTGTACAACTAGGGCGTAACTATGACGTAGCAAGGGCACAACTAAGAGGCATCTAGGACGCAACTAGGGCTCAACTACAGAATAAATAGGACATAACTACGGTGCAACAAGGACACAACTAGGGCGTAGATAGGGGGAAACCAAGGTGCAACCAGGGTGCAACTAGGGTGCAACTAGGGAGCAACTAGGACACAACTATGGCGCAACTAGGATGCAACTAGGGCGCAACTTGGGTGGAGCGAGGACGCAAGTAGGAAGTGACTAGGGCACAACTAAGGAGCAAAAGGGGCGCAACTAGGGCGCAATAAGGCAAAACAAAGGCGGAGCTAGGGTGCAACTAGGGCGCAACTAAAACGCATCCAGGGTGCAACAAGGAAAAAATGAAGGCGCAACTAGGGTGCAACCAGGACGCAACTAGGGCACAATTAGGACGTAACTAGGGCGTGACTAGCGCACAACTAGGGCGCAACTAGAGCAGAACTAGGGCGCAACTGGGACATAAGTAGAGAGAAACTAGGGCGTGCCTAGGGCGCAACTAGGATGCAACTATGGTGCAACCATGGCACAACTAGGGTGCAGCTAGGACGTGACTAGGGGGCAACTACGACGCAAGTAGGGGATAGTGAGGGCGCAACCAGGGTGTAACTAGGACGCAACTAAGGTGCAACTAGGGCAGGACTACGCTACAACTAGGGCACAATCAGGACACAATTAGGGCGCAAATAGGATGAACTAGGGTGGACTAGGACTCGACTAGGACGCAACTATGGCGCACCTAGGACGCAACTAGGGTGCAAACTAGGGCACAACTAAAGCAAATTGGACACAAATAGGGCGCAGCTAGGACACAAATAGGGTGAAAACAAGGCACAACTAGGATGTAAATAGGGCGCAAATAGACATATCAAGGCACACACATTGCCAGACATTATCCAAGCATTGTCAGGCATTGCTACATATTGCCCATGCATTGCCAAGCATTGCGAAGAATTTTCAGGCATTACCCAGGCATAGCCTAGGCATTGCCATGCATTTCCATGCATTGCACAAGAATTTCCAGGCATTGCCTCGCATTTCCGAGGCATTGCCAAGCATTGCCAACATTGCCAGGCATTGAACAGGCATTTCCAGGAATTTCTGAGCATTGGCCAAGCATTTCCAGGAAGAACATAGGCATTTCTAGACATTACCCAGGCATTGTGGGCCATTTCTAGGCATTGCAAAGCACTGCCTGGCATTGTTCAGGCATTGCAAGGTATCATCCAAGATTTTCCAGGCATTGAAATGTTTTACCAGGCATAGCTAGACATTTTCCACATATTGCTAGGCATTGACAGGGATTGCGAGTAACAGTCGGGCATTGCCAAGCATTACGAGGCATTGTCCAACATTGCCTGTATTTCCCACGAACTGCCAGGCATTGCCAAGCATTGTCAGACATTGCCGGGAATTACCAAATAATACCCTGGCAATTGAAAGGCATTGCCAAGTATGCTCAGGCATTGCTAGGCATTAACCAAGCATTTCCAGGCATTGCTGGGTGTTGCCAAGGCGTTGCCAAACACTTCCCAGGCACTTTCCGGCATTACCAAGCATTGCCAACAAATTCTCATGCATTTCCAGTCATTGTGATGCAGTAGCTAGGCATTCTTAGGCATTCTTAGGCATTTCCATGCATTTCCAGGCATAGGCCATGCATTGCCAGGAATTGCCCATGCATTGCCAAGCATTGCAAGGAAAATACGATGCAATTCAAGGTATTATCCCGGCAGTGCAAGGACTTTCCACGCCTTGCCATGCATCAAGAGGCATTGGCTAGGCATTGCCATTGAGGCAGTGGCAATGCATAGGCCAGGCATTGCCCATGCATAACGAGGTGTTGCCAAGCATTGTCCAACCATTTTCTAGCGTTTCCAGGCAGTGCATACGCATTACCAAACACAACTTGGCATTACCTACGCATTTTCAGAAATTGTCCACGCATTGTGAGGAATATTCCCGGCATTCTCAAGAATTCTCCATGGATTGTCAAGCATTGCCAAGGCATGGTGAGGTATTTCCTAACATTTCTAGGCATTGCCAAGCATTTCCTAGGCATTGCCAAGTATTACCCAGGCATTGCCAGACATTTCCAGGCATTGCCAAGCAGTGCAAGGCATTGCTATGAATTACTCAGGCAATGCCATGCATTGCTTGAGTAGTTCATAGGTATTGTTGGGCATTTTCCACGCATTGCGAGGCAATGCGTGGAAAATGCCAGGTATTACACAGGCATTACCAGACATTTCCCAGGTATTGCCAGGCAGTTTTAGGCATTTCCAGGCATTGTTGAGGCTTTTCCTTGGCATTGCCAGGCATTGCCAGTCATTCTGAGGTATTTCTGAGGCATTGCGTGGAATTATCCAGGCATGGTCAGGCCCTGCTCATGAATTGCTAGGAATTTCTCAGCATTCATAGGTATGGCTAGGCATTGCCAATCATAGTCCATACTTTGGGAGGCATTGCCAAGGCATTGCCTGACAATGCGGGGCATTGCCCAGGAATTGCCATGCATTCCAAGGAATTGGGAGGAATTTCCCGGCATTGCCACACATTTCATGGCATTTCCGACACATTGCAAGGCATTGCCACGCATCACTAGGCATTACCCTGGCATTGATAGGCAATGCAGGGCATTGCAAGGTATTGCCCAGGCATTGCCATGCATTTCAAGACATTGCCCAGGATTTTCCCAGGACTTATCAGGCATGACCAGGAATTTTAATTCACTACAAGGCATCACTGAGGCATTCCCAGGTATCTCCCTGGCAGTCCTACACATTGCAAGGTATCACCCACGAATTGCTAAGCGACTCCAAGTATCACGTGGCATTGCCCACAAATTGGTATTGCCAATCAAATCCAAGCATTGCTAAGCATTGCAAGGCATTGCCAGATATTGACCATACATCACCAGGAATTGCCAGGAATTTCCCAGGCATTGCCATGCATCACCCAGACATGACATGCATTTCCAGAAGTTGCCAGGCATTACCCAGGCATTTTCAGGCATTGGTCCATGCATTACCGGGCATTGTTAGGCATTCCGAGGCATTGAAAGGCATTTCTCAGGCATTGCTAGGTATTACTGAGGCATGGCTAGGAAGTGCCCAAGCATTGCCAGACATTGCCTAGCCATTTCCAAGCATTGTCAGGCATTTCCATGCAGGCGTTGCTAGGCATTTCATATACATTGCCATGCATTGACAAGGCATTACCTTGCATTGCCAGACATTGTCCAAGCATTGCCAAGCATTTCCAAGCATTACCTGGCATTGCCAGAAATTTCCTAGGCATTGGAAGGCATTACCCAGGCATTTCCAGGTGCCTAAAACTGCTAGGCAATATGAGGCATTGCCAAGAATTGCCAGAATTTCCAGGCATTTCCCAGGCATTGCTAAGCATTGCCAGACAGTGCCTAGGAATTGTCGGACAGTGCCCAGGCATTGGCGAGAAATTGCCAGGCATCGCAAGGCATTGCCTAGGCATTGCAAGGCATTGTCCAGGCATTGAAAGGAATTGCCAGGCATTGCCATGCATTGCTAAGGCATTGCTAAGAATTTTCCAGGCTGAGCCAGGTATTGCCTGGGCATGTATAGGCATTGCCAGGCATTGCCCAAGCATTGTGAGGCACTGCCTAGGCAATGACAGGCATTGCCCAAGCATTGCCAGACGTTTTCCAGACATTGCCACGGAATTCCATGCATTACCAGGCATTTACAAGGCATTGCCCGGCATTGCCATGTATTGCCATGCATTGCCCACACATTGCCAGGCATTTCCCAATTTTTGACTGGAATTTCCAGGCATTACCAGGCATTGCTAGGCATTACCCAGGCACTGCCGGGCATTGCAAGGAATACCCATGCATTTCTTGGCATTGCCAAGCATTTCCAAGCATTTCCACGAAATGCCTAGGCATTTCCAGGCAATGTCCAGGCATTGCCAAGCATTTCCCAGGCACTTAAAGGAATTGCCAAGCATTTTTCAGGCATTGCTAGGCATTAATTGGCATTGCCAGGCATTGCAAGGCATTGCCTAGGTATTGCAAGGCACTGTTAGGTATTGACAGGCATTATGAAACTTTGCCAGGCATTGCCCAGGCAATGCTAGGCATCGCCAGGCATTGCAAGGCATTACCTGGCATTGCTCATGCATGTCTAAGGCATTGCAAGGCATTGCCAGGCATTACCCAGGAACTACTAGGCATTGCAAGGAATTGGCCAGGCATTGGCCAGGCATTGCCAGGCATTTCCAGGCATTGCTAGGCATTGCCCAGGCCTATGCCGGGCATTGCTTAGACATTGCCAGACATTGCCAGGCAATGCCCAGGCCATACCCAGGAATTGCCAGGCATTTCCTAGCATTGCCTAGGCATTGCCATGCGTTGCCCAAGCAATGCCAGGCATTTCCAAGCATTGCACGTCACTCCTACGCACTGCCAGGCCCTGCCAAGGCATTACCAGGCATTTCCAGCCATTGCCAAGTATTACCAGGCACTGCGAGGCATTTCCAGGCATTGCCCAGGAATTTCCATGTATTTCCATGCATTGCCAGGCATTGCTAGGTATTACCAGGTAGCTCCCAGGCATTGCCAGGTATTGCCAGGCATTTCTAGGAATTTCCTACGCACTGCCAGGAATTGCGAGACATTATTGTGGCATTGCCAGGTATTTTAAGGCATTCACTGGTATTGCCAAGCATTGGCATACATTGTCAGGCATTGCCAGGCATTTCCAGGCATTGCTTAGACATTGCCAAGCATTACCAGGCATCTCCAAGCATTGCCAGGCATTTTCATGTCAGAGAAAACTCTACTGCCACCAAGTCCCAATCCAAGTCCCTGTCTTCACCATCTACCCTTGACAGTTTGGACAAGAAACTGGAATTACCCAAATATCCTCTCGCTCAGCGGATCATCTCCTCTTATGGTGGATATCAGAAATACCCGGAATATTGGCACAACGGTCCGGTCTCAACGGTCCACCAGCCCATGAAGCTCGCCACCGAGCCAACCGCCGGACCTCCTTGCCTGGTGATGTGACTCAGTCCACACTATATGACAACAGATGGCCCGCAAACCAGGCACTGGAAGAACGAAGACGCTGCAAGCTCCCCACGACCAACAACCACTATCACTCTGCTCAGCATCACACTGCGGACGAGCCCTTCGCCCGATCCCATGACATAAGGAGACCACTGGGGCTAGCAGGCATCATACCCCAATCAGCACTGCTCAGCGGAGTCGCCTCGCGACTCCGCCCTCAACAGCAGCAGCAGCCCTCGTGTTCACTTCAGCTCCTTGCTCTCAGCATATCAGTCAGTTTGCAATACCTCCTTTATCAAGGCCGTCAGTCAGAACTCTGTCACAACTCCATCTACAAAGTTATCAGCAACCAGACCTGGACTGTTGCATTGCCGCATCTGTCCAATGTTCCAAATGTGGACTGGTACTAACCGTTCCCAAGCTTCTGATCAAGCAGGCCGTCCGCAGTGCTCCGTCGATTCCTCTCTGTTGTAGTGCTGATGTCATCACTATCGTCAGCATCATGTTCCCCTTCTGGTGCTTCTGCCGAACTGTCAGCAACTATCCTTTGCCCGTGCCACATCTTCCAGGCATTTTCCAGGCATTGCTAGGCATTGGCCAGGCTGAGCCCAGGCATTGCCCAAGCTTTCCAAGGTATTGCCACACATTGCCCAGGCATTGCGAGGCATTGCCCATGCATTTCCAAGCATTGCCAGGCATTGCAAAGCATTACTGAGACATTGCCTGGAATTCATAGGTATTTCCCATGCATTGCCATGCATTTCCAAGCATTGCCTACCATTGCCCAGGCGTTTCCAGGCATTCTCCAAACATTACCAGGCATTGCTAGGCATTGCCAAGTGTTTCCAGTCATTGCTAGGCACAGCCAGGCATCAGCCAGTGCCAGGCATTGCCCAAGCATTGCCAAGGCATTAACAGGCATTGCCAGGCATAACCTAGCATTGCCCAAGCATTGCCAAGGCATTAACAGGCATTGCCAGGCATAACCTAGCATTGCCTAAGCAGAAATCACTGGTGTAGGCATCTCAGAGCGGCAAAAAACTGGACAGATGAGTCAGAAAAAAGTCAGAGGTGAGAGAGGATTGGAGCGATGCAGTGCGAGGAGATCCAAGAAACGTGTCCGGTTGAGCATACCGGTTTCGGCCGGGTGGCCTTCTTCAGTGCTCTGAGGAACATGAGTACATGGAGCTACGTATATAGCAAAACATCGCAGGTAGGTGGATTCTGGACAGAACCTAGGGATGCNTGTCAGCCAGCTCATTTTTTTCGCTGCGCACGCTTGAAGCAATCACAGCAGCGAGGGGGTTCCGAGGTTGAGCCACCGCCTTTTTTATTATCGGCCGGGGCTTGAGCCTGGATCTGACCAGAAAAGTGCGCATTTTTCGTGGAAGTCTCCACGCCAAAATCACTCGGGACGAGAACACGGCAGGTTTAATTTTTTCTTAAACGCTTTGCAAAGCGTTTAGAAAAAATTAAACCTTTTTCTTAAACGCTTTGCAAAGCGTTCAGAAAAAATTAAAATTGCCAGGCATAACCTAGCATTGCCTAAGCATTGCCAAGGCATTAACAGGCATTGCTAGGCTTTGCTCAGGCATTGTAAGGCATTGCCTTGCATCACCCAGGCAGTGCCCGGCATTGTCCAGCTCCTGCAGGTTGTGCAAGGCATCACCTTGCATTGCCAAGAATTGCCTGGAATTGCTGGGCATTGCCCAGGCATTGCTAGGCATTGCCATGCATTCCTTCGACATTGCCCGAGCTTTGCAAAGCATTGCCAAGCATTGTCCAAGCATTTCCAGGCATTGTAAGGCATTTCCAAACATTGCTAGACATTGGCAGGCATTACCAGTCGTTGCTAAGCATTGCCAGGCATTGCTCAGGCACTGCCTCACATTGCCATCGATGGCCAAGGCATTTCCGGGGATTTTTGGGCATTGCCCAGGTATTGCGAGACATTTCCAGGTATTGCCAGGCATTTTCCAGGCATTCCTAGGCATTGCCCAGGCAGTGCTAAGCATTGCTAGACATTGCCATGGCGTTACCGGGCATTGCCAAGCATCACTTGGCATTGCCTGGCATTGGATGGCATTGCTCAGGCATTTCCATGCATTACCAAGCATTGCCATGCATAACCAAGCATTGCCATGCATTGCAAGGCATTTTCCAAGCATTGCTAGGCATTACGAGGCACTGCCTAGGAATTTTCCAGACATTGCCAAGCATTTCTAGGCATTGTGAGGCATTGCCCAAGCATTGCCATGCATTGCCCAGGCATTGCCAGGAATTGCTACGCATTTCCAAGCATTGCCAGGCATTGCCCATGCACTGGCCGGCATTTCCAGGCATTTCCCATTCAGTGCCAGGCATGACCTGGGATTGCCCAGGCATTGCTAGGCATTTTCCACACATTACCGGGCATTGCCACTCATTGCCACCTATAATCTAGGCATTATCATTCATTGCGAAGCATTGCCCAGGCATTACAAGGCATTGCTAGTCATTACTAGTTAATGCTAGCATTACCAGATATTGCCGAGGGATTTCCAGGCATTTATTAGGCACTGTCAGGCATTGCCCAGGCATTTCGAGGCACTGTCAGGCATTGCCCAGGCATTTCGAGGCACTGTTAGGCATTGCGCAGGCATTGTGAGGAATTTCCAGGTATAAACAGGCATTGTCTAGGCTTTGATAGGCTTTGCCAGGCGTTTCCCAGGCACTGTCTGACATTGCAAGATTGTCGTGGCATTACTAGGCATCGCCACAAACTACCTGGCATTGCCAGGCACTGGCAGGCATTGCCAAGCATTTCTTAGGCATTGCCGTGCATTACCAGGAATTATTAGGAAATTCCAGGCATTTCCAGGTATTGCCAAGCATTTCCCACGCATCTCTAGGCATTGTCATATAGTGCCTAGGCATTGCCATGCGTTGCCCAAGCATTGCGAGGAATTTCCTACGCATTCCAAGGCATTGCGAGTCATTGCCCACGCCCTTACAGGCTTTGCCGGGCTTTGTCCGGGAATTGCCAGACATTACGTGGAATTATCAGGCATTCTCCAGGCATTGCCAGACATTTCCAAGCATTGCCAGGCATTGTGCGGGCATTTCCATGAATTGGGAGGAATTGCCCAGGCATTGCAAGGCATGGTCAGGCTTTACCCAAGCATTCCCAGGCATTGCACAGGCATTGGTAGGAATTGCCAAGCATTGCCAAACATTGCCTTGGTATTTCCAGGCATTGCGAGGTATTGCCCAGATGTTGCTAGGCATTGCCCAAACATTGTCAAGCATTGCCCATGCATTGTAAGGCATTGCCCTGGCATTTTCTACGCATTGCCAAGGATTTTGAGGCATTCCGAGGTATTTCCAAGCATCTCTAGGCATTGTCCTGGCATTCCCAGACATTTCCACACATAGCCAGACATTGCGAGGCAATACCTGACAATGCCACGCAATACCCAGCAATGCTTGGGCAATGCCTAGCAATGCTTGGGCAATGCCTCAAAATTCCAGGCAATACTAGGCATTGCCCAGGCATTCCCTAACATTTCTAGGCATCGTCAAAGCATAGTTTGGCATTGCAAGGCATCGCCCAAGCATTGCCAGGCATTGCTCGGGCACTGCCAGGCATTGCCCAGGCATCGCCACACATTGCGAGGCATTATCCTGGTACAACTAGGCAATGCGAGGCATTGCAAGGAATTGCCTAGCATTGTGGGGCATTCCCTAGGCATTGCTAGGCATTGGCACACATTTCCAGGCATTGCCCAAACATCTGGAGGCATTGGTATGCATTGCCACGCATTGCCCAGGCATTGCCCAGGTATTACCATGCTTTGGACAGGCATTGCCCAGTCATTCCCCGGCATTGCCTAGGAATTGCAAAGCATTACCAGGCATTACCTAGGCTTTGCGAGGCATTGCCATGCATTGCCAGGCATTGCCAGGAATTGTCCAGGCATTTTCAGGCATTGCCTAGGCCTTTCCAGGCATTGCCAGACATTTCCAGGAATTTTCAAGGCATTTCTAGGCATCGGGAGACATTGCCCATGCATAGCCAGGCATTGCCAAATATAACCCAGGCATTTCTAGGCATTGCCAGGCATTCCCCAGGTGTTGCTAGGCGTTGCCTTGGCATTGCCAGGCAGTACCATGCATTGCGAAGGTATTGGGAAGCATTTCCTAGGCACTGCTTGTCATTGCCTTAGCATTGCCATGCATTTCCTGGCATTGCCCATGTATTTCTAGGCATTACAAGGCATTCCATAGGCATTTCCAGGCATTACTGGACATTGCCCAAGCATTTCCAGGTAGTGCTAGGCATTGCCAAGCATTGTGAGGCATTGCCAAACATTGCCCAGGCATTGCCAGGAATTTCCAAGAACTGATCAGGCATTGCATGGCACTACCCAGGCATTTTCCCAGAATTTCCAGGTATTTCCATGCATTTTTTATGCATTACTAGGCATTTCCCAGGCATTTCCACGTATTGCGCGGCATTACCTAGGCATTGCCAAGCACTTCCCAACATTGCTTGGCATTGCCCATGCATTGCTAGGCATTACTAGGATTTTTTTCCCGGGCATTACCAGGCAGTACCCAGGTATTGCTAGGCATTGAGTGGCATTACCGTGGCATTGCAAGATATTGCTGGGCATTTCCAAGGCATTACGAGGCATTGCCTAGGTTTGCCAAGGCATTACTAGGCATTCCTAGAAACTTCCCTTGTATTGCCTAGCATTGCTAGGCATAGCCTAAGCATTGCCTAGCCTTGCCCAGGAATTTCTCAGGAATTTCTCAGGCATTTCTCAGGCATTTCTCAGGCATTTCTCAGGCATTTCTCAGGCATTTCTCAGGCATTTCTCAGGCATTTCTCAGGCATTTCTCAGGCATTTCTCAGGCATTTCTCAGGCATTTCTCAGGCATTGCTTGGCATTGCAAAGGAATTTCCAGGCATTCCCATCCCTAGCCATTGGCAGGCATTGGCAGGCATTGTCCAGGCATTACCTGACACTTCCACACATTGCCCAGGCATTGCTCAGGCATTAGAAAGGCATTGCCAGGAATTACCCAAGCATTGCTTGGAATTGCCATCCATTTCTAGGCATTTTCCAAGCATTTTCAGACATTGCGTAGGCATTGCCAAGCGATGCCAGGAATTGCCCAAGCATTTCCAGGCATTTGCAGGTATTACCCAGGCATTTGAAGGAATTTTCCACACACTGCCTAGGCATTTCCAGGCATGTACCATGTATTTTCAGTAATTGCACACGCATTGCCACACATTGTCATGCATTACTTGGCATTTCCAGCAATGCCAGGTATTGCCCAGGCACAATGCGTCATTACCAGGCATTAGCCAGGTACTTCCTGGAATTTCCAGGCATTGCCCTGGAATTACCTAGGCATTGCCATGCATTGCCCAAGCATTTCCAAGGCATTGCCAAGCATTGTCTAGGCATTGCCAGGCATTTTCCAGGCGTTTCCAGGCTTTGCGAGGAAATGCAAGGTGTTGCCGGGATTACCCAGGCATTGCAAGGTGTTGCCCAAGCATTGCCTAGCATTGCAAGGCTTTGCCTAAGCAGTTCTAGGCATTTCTAAGCATTTCAAGGCATTATAGAGGCATTGCCACTCATTCCTATGCATGGCCATGCATTGCCCAGGCATTGCGAGCATTACCAGGGCATTGCCAAGCATGTCTAGGCATTGCTAGGCATTGCCCAGGCATTGCCAGGCATTGCCCGAGCATTGCCTAGGCATAACCCCTGCATTGCCAGGAATTCCCAAGCATTTCCAAGCATAGCGAGGAATTGCCTATGCATTGACAGGCATTGTCATGCATTGCCCAAGCATCGCCAATCATTGCCAAGCATTTCCCAGGCATTGTTAGGAAGTGCGCAGGCATTACAGGGCATTCCCTGGCATTTCCAAGCATTGGAAGGCATTGCCCAAACAGTGTCAGTTATTACCAAGCATTACGAGGCATTTTCCAAGAATTGATAGGCATTTCCAAGACATTGCAAGGCATTTCCAAGAAATTCCCAGGAATTTGTAGGCATTTCTAGGCATTGCCAAGAATTATGAGGCATTGCGAGGCATCCTCCATGCATTGCAAGGAATTGCTAGGGATTTCCAGTCATTGCCACGCATTTACCAGGAATTGCAATGCAGTGCCTAGGCGTTGCTAGGCATTGTCCAAGCATTGCTAGGCATTTCCAAGGCATTGCCCAAGCATTTCCAGGAATTGCTAGCAACTGCCAGGCATTGCTAGGAAATTCCCACGCATTGCCAAGCATTGTCTAGGCATTGTTAAAGAATGTTCAAGCATTGCCAGGCATTGCCAAGTATTTACTAGACATTTCCAAGCATTGCCCAGGCATTAGCACGCATTGTCACAAATTGACAGGCGTTGCCTAGGCATTGCTAGGCATTTCCAGGCATTATTTAGGTGTTGCCAAGCATTGCTCGATCATTTCCACACATTCTGCAAGCATTGACCAGAATTTTAGGCATTACCCATGTATCTCCAGGAGTTGCCAAGCATTGCCCTGGCCTTGCCAGGCATTTCCCTTGTATTTCCAGGCATTTCCATGGTATTGCCAGACATTGCTTGCCATTGCCTAGCATTGCCAAGCATGGTCCAAGCATTGTCAGGCATTGCCAGGCGTTGCCAGGCATTGCCAGGCATTGCCCAGGAATTTTCAGGCCTTGCAAAGCATTGCCAATGTAGTATGAATCCCATGCACTTCCCAGGGATTGCCATGCATCTCCCAGGCATTGCCTAGGCATTACCGAGGCATTTCCAGGCATTGCCCGGCATTGCCAGGCATTACGAGACATTACCCAGGCATTACAACGCATTGCACGGCATTTCCCAGGCATTACCAGAAATTGCCAAGCATTGCCCAGGCATTGCCAAGATGTTCCTGGACATTGCCAAACATTTCCTAGGCGTTTCCAGGCATTGCAGAGTCATTGTCTTTGCTTGGCCAGGCATTGTCCAAGCATTTCTAGGCATTGCCGAGGCATTGCCACACATAACTAGGCATTTCCCACGCATTGCCACGGATTGCCAAGCAGTGCCAGGGCATTTCCAGGCATTGCCAGACATTGCTAGGCGTTGCCTAGGCTATACGAGGCCTTGCCCAGGCATTGCAAGGCATTTTCAGGCATTGCCGAGGCATTGTCATGCATTTTCCAGGCATTGCCAGGCATTTCTAGGCATTGCCTAGGCATTACGTGGCATTGTCAAGCATTGCCCATGCATCGCCTGAGATTGCCAGGCATTGCCCTGGCATTGCCAAGCATTGCTAGGCATTGCCACGCATTACCCATGCATTACCAAGGATTGCCATGATTTTCCCTGGCATAGCAAGGCATAGCAAGGAATTGCCAGGCATTTCCAAGGCATTGCCTGGCATTGCCTAGGCATAACCCAAGCATTGCCACGCATTGCCAACCATTCCCCGGCTTTGTTAAGGCATTGCCAGATATTTCCAGGCATTATGGAGGAATTCTTGGGTACTTCCATGCATTGCCCAAGCATTTCTAGGCATTGCCCAGGAATTCCCAGGCATTACCGAGGCATTGCCATGCTTTGCCAGGCATTATGAGGCATTGCCAGACATTGCAAGCCATTTCCCACGCATTGCTGATCATTGCCCATGCATTGCCCAAGCATTACCAGGCCTTGCCAAGGAATGCCCGGCAATGCCTGGATAATGCCTGGAAATGTCAAACATTTCCACTCATTGCTTAAGCATTGGCAGGCATTGCCAGGCATTGCTCAGGCATCACCAGACATTGCAAGGCATTTCCAGGTGTTGCCAAGGCATTGCCAAAGCATTGCTAGGGCATTGCCTGGCATCGCCAAGGCATTACCTGGCATTGTCCAGGCATTGCCATGCATTGCTACTCATTGCCTAGAAATTGTCGATCATTGCACAGCTAGGGTACATCTTGGGTACAACTAGGGCGGATCTTGGTCACAACTCGGGCACAACTAGGGCACAACTAGGGCACAACTAGAGCGCAACCAGGGTACAACTAGGACACAAGTAGGGCGCAACTAGGGCCCAACTTGGAGCAAGTAGGACGCAACTAGGGTGTAACTTGGACGCAAGTATGGTGTAGGTAGAACACAACTATGAGGCAGATAGGGTGCTACTAAGGCATAGCAAAGGCGCAATGAGGGAACAACCAGGGCACAACTAGGATGTAACTAGGGTCCAACATGGGAATAACTATGGCGCAACTAGGACGCAACTAGGGTGCTACTAAGGCGTGACTAGGCCGCAACTGGGGTGTAACTAGGGCGTAACTCGGGTGCAACTATGGCACATCTAGTGTGCAACTAGGGCGCAGCTATGGCGCAACCAGGGCACAACTAGGGTGAAACTAGGGTGCAACTTGGGTACAACTAGGATGCAATTAGGGCACAAATAGGATGCAACTAGGGTGTAACTAGGGTGCAACTAGGACACAACTAGGGTGTAAGTAGGACACAACTAGGATGCAACTAGGGCACAACTAGGACGCAACTAGGACATAGAAAGGGTTCAACTAGGTTGTAACTAGGATTCGAATATGGCGCAACTTGGGCACAAGTAGGGTGGAACTAGGGTGTAACTAGGGTGAAACTAGGATACAATGACAGCGCAACTTGGACACAACTAGGGTGCAACAGGGATGCAACCAGGGCACAAGTACGGTGCAATGAATGCGCAACTATGCACCACTAGGGCGAAACTAGGGTGCAACAGGGATGCAATTTGGGTGCAACTAGGGCACAAAGAGGGCAAAACTAGGACTTAACTAGGGCACAACTAGGGCGCAACTTGGCTGCAAATAGTGCCTAACTAGGATGCAATAACGATACAACTAGGGTGTAACTCGGATGCAACTTCGGCGCGAGTAGGACGAAAAATGCCGAATCTAGGGTACAACTAGGAGGCAACTATGGTGCAACTAGGGCAGAACTATTACACAACTTGGGCACAACTAGGATGAAATAAGGGCCCAATTATGGTGCAACAAGGGCGCAACGAGGGGGCAACTAGGGTGCAACTAGGATGCAACTGAGGCGCAACTAGGGTGTAAGTAGGGTGAATCTAGGGCGCAACTAGGACAACTTGGACACAACTAGGATGCAACTAAGGTGCAACTAGGACGCACATAGGTTGCAACTACGATGCAACTAGAGGGAAACTATGGCGCAACTTGGATGCAAATAATACACCACAAGGACGCAACTAAGGCGCTACTAAGACGAGGCACAACTAGGACTTTTTGTGGGCAATACTTGGGAGTAACTAGGACGTTACTAGGATGTAACTAGGGAGCAAGATTAAGATTTAACTAGGGTATAACTAGGGTGGAATGATAGTGCAACTAGGACTTAGCTAGGATACATCTAGGATGCAACTAGGGTACAACTAGGATGCAACTAGGGTACAACAAGAATGCAACTAGGGAAAAACTAGTGCATAACTAGAGCACAACTTGAACGCAACTACAGCACTTGGGTGCAACTAGGGCGCAGCAAGGGTGCAACAAGGGCATGACTAGGGTACAAGTATAGAACTAGGACGCTATTAGGGAACAACTAGGACATAACTAGGTGTAAATAGGGCGCAACTAGGGGGGAACTTAGGCGTAAGAATGGTGCAGCTAGGGCACAACCAGGATGCAGATAGGATGCAACTAGGGCGCAACTAGGATGCAACGAGGGTGCAGCTAGGGCACGAGCTGAACACAACTAGGGCACAACTAGTGCACAACAAGGGCACAACTAGGGCACGACTAGGGTGTAACTAGGTCGTAATCAGGGTCGAAAATGGGTGTAACTACGTCCCAAATTGGACGTAACTAGGGTGCAATTAAGACTGAATTAGGCCGCAACTTGGACGCAACTGTGGGCACAATAGGGTAAAACTAGGGTTCAACGTGGGCACAACTAGGGCGCAACCAGGGTACAACGAGGGGCCAGTACAAGTGCAACTAGAGAAAAGTAGGAAACAACTAGAACGCAACTATTGCACAACTATGGCACAACTAGGGCGCAACTCGGGCGCACCTAATGTACAACTAGGGCGTAGCTAAGACACAAAAAGGGGTCAACTAGGCTTCAACTAAGGTGCAAGTAGGACGCAACTAGGGCACAAATAGGGCGTAACTAGAGTACAACAAGGGCGCAATTAGGGTGCAACTAGGGCGCAACAAGGGACAAACTAGGGCACAACAATGGCGCAAGTAGGGAACAACAAAGGCGCAGCTAGGGCATTACTAGGGCGTAACTAGGCTGCAACAAGGGTGCAACTAGGGTGTAACCAGGGCACTGCTTGGGCATAACTAGGACGCAACTAGGGTGCAAATAGGGCGCAATTATAGAGCACAACTTGAATTCAAGTAGGGCACAACTAGGGCGCAACTAGGGCACAACAAGGGTACTACTTGGGCATTCCTTGGGTGCAACTAGGGCGTAACTTGGGTGCAATTAAAGCACAACTAGGATGAAACTAGGGCGCAAGTAGGTGTAACTAGGCACACCTAGGATGTAACTAGGATGCAACTAGGATGTAACTAGGTTATAAATAGAGCGTAGATATGATGCAACTAGGACACAACAAGGGCGCAACTAGGCGTAGCTATGTCACAACTATCGCACGACTAGGGTGCAACTAGGGCGCATCTAGGACACATCTTGGGTACATCGAGTGTGCAACAAGGGTGCAGCTAGGGCTCAACTAGGGTACAACTAGGGTTCAACTTGGACGCAAATAGGGCGCAACTAGGGTGTAACTAGGATGCAACTAGGATGCAACCAGGGCACAACTAGTTTGCAACTAGGGAGAAACAAGGGCGTAACTAGGGCACAACTAGAATGCAACTGTGACGCAACTAGGGCACAACTAGAATGCAACTGTGACGCAACTAGGGCACAACTTAGGCATAGCTTAGGCCCCACTAGGATGCAACTAGGGTGCAACTATGGCACAAGTAGTGCGCAACTAGGACACAACTAGGGCATAACTAGGGTAGAATTAGGTTACAACTAAGGCATAACTAGGCCGTAACTAAGGCATAACTAGGGTACAATTAGGATGCAACTATGGCATAACTAGTGCACAACGAGGATGTAACTAGGACACAACAAGGGTGCAACTATGGCGCAACTTGGACGCAACCAGGCGGCAACTAGGACGCAACCATGGCACAACTAGGGCACAACTAGGGTGCAACAGGAACTAACCTAGGGTGTAATTATGGTGCAACTAGGGCGCAACAAGGACGCACCTAGGGTGCAACAATGGCAAGACTAGGACGCATGTAGGGTGCAAAAAGGACTCAACCAGGATGCGACTAGGGAACAAGTAGGACATACCTAAGGGAAAAGTAGGACGCAACTAGGAAACAACTACATCATAACTATGGTACAATTAGGGTGAAACTAGGGCACAACTAGAGCATAACTAGGCCGTAACAATGATGGAACTCAGGTGCAACTAGGGCACAACTAGAGCGCAAATACGGTGCAAGTAGGGCACAACTAGGGCGCAACTACGTTGCAACTAGGGTACATCTGGGCATAAACTGGGGCACAATTGGGGCACAACTCGGACGTACCTAGGACGCAACTAGGACACAATCAGTGCACAACAAGGACGCAACTAGGACCCAATTAGGATGCAATAGGACACAAGTTGGGTGCAATTGGGATGTAAGTAGGATAAAACTAGGGCATGACAAGGCTGCAACTATGGCGTAACCAGGACAAGACTAGGACGCAACTAGGGCGCAACTAGGACCCAATGAAGGCGCAACAAGGCCACAACTAGGTCAAAACTTGGGCACAAATAGAGCGTAACTAGGACAAAACAGGGTGCAACTAGTACAAAGTTAGAGCACAATCATGGCACAACGAAGATGCAACTAGGGCGTAACAGGGGTGCAACTAGGATGCAAATATGGCACAATTAGGGAACAACTAGGTTATAACTAGGGCATAACTAGGGCGCAACAATGACGTAACTAGACCGCAACTAGGGTGCAACTATAGCACAACTAAGGCACAACTAGGGCACAACTAGTGCGCAGCTAAGGTGCAACGAGGGCGTAGCTAGGGCGCAACTAGGGCACACCTAGGGCACATTGAGGGTGCAAATAGGGTACAACTTGGGCACAAGTAGGGCGTAACTAGGACACAACTAGGGCACAACTCGGGCGTAACTAGGTCACAACTAGGGCACAACTGGGGCGCATTCAGTGCACAACTAGGGCGCAACTAGGGCGCAACTAGGACACAACTAGGGCACAACTAGAACACAACTTGGGCACAACTAGGACGCAACTAGGGTGAAACTAGGGCACAAGTAGGGTGTAACCAGAACGTAACTTTGGTACATGTAGGATGCAGCTAGAGGGCAGCTAGGGTACAACTAGAGCGTAACCAGGGCGTAACTAGGGCGCAACTAGAGTTCAACAAGGGGACAAGTGGGGCATAACAAGGACGTTAGTAGGACGCAAGCAAGGCACAATTATGGCACAACTAGGACTCAGCTACGGTGCAACTAGGAAGAAACTAGGGCGCAACTAGGGTGCAACTACGGCGGATCTATAGTGCAACCAGAGTGTAACTAGGACGCAACTAGGACACAACTAGAACACAACTGGTGCACAACTAGGGCACAACCATGGCGTAACTAGGGCTTAACAAGGATGCAACTAGGGCGCAACTAGGGAAAGAATAGGACGGAACTAGGGCACAAATAGGGCGCAGCTAGGGCGCAACCAGGGCTCATCCAGGGCACAACCAAGGCACAACTAGGGCGCATACCGGGCCCAACTTGGGTGCAACTAGGACGCTACTCGGGCGCAACTCAAACGCAACCAGGGTACAACTTGGGTGCAACTCTAGCGTAACTAGGAAGTAACTTGAGCACAAATAGGACACAATAAGGCATAATTAGGGCACAACTAGGGTGCAAATAGGGCGTAACTATTGATAGGGCACAACTAGGGTGCAACAAGGACGCAAGTAGGGCGCAACTAGGGCACAACTAGGGTGCAACTAGGGTGCATCTAAGCACAACTAGAGCGTATCAAGGGCACAACTAGGGTGCACCTAGGGTGCAGCCAGGGTGCAACTAGGGTGCAATTAGGGTGTAACTAGGATGCCACTGAGGCACTCTTTGGACATAATGAGGACGTCACAAGGGTGCAACTAGGACACAACTAGATGCAAGCAGGTTGAAAATAGGATGCAACTAGGAAGCAACCAGGCCATAACTAGGGCACAACTAGGGTGCAACTATAGCGGATTTAGGGCGCAACTAGGGCGAGACAAGGGCACAACCATAGCGCAACTGGGGCACAAATGGGCACAACTAGGGGCAACTAGGACGCAACTAGAGCACAACTAGGGCACAACTAGGGCATAACTAGGGCCCAACTATGGCAAAACCGGGGTGTAATTGAAGCGCAAATAGTGTGGAACTAGGGCACAAGTAGGGCTCAACCAAAGTGTAGCTAGGGCGCAACAAGGGCATAACTAGGACGCAACTAGGATGCATCTTGGACGAAACTAAGAAGAAACTAAGACGCAACTAGGACGCAACCAGGGCGCGACTAAGGCGCAACTAGGGCGCAACCAGGGTGCAACCAGGGCGCATCCAGGGCCTAACAAGGGCGCAACTAGGTCAAGACAAGGGCAATACTAGGGCGCAAATAGGACACAACAAGGGTGCAACTAGTGCGCAACTAAAGCGCAACCAATGTGGAACTAAGGCACAACTAGGGTGCAGCTAGGACACAACTAGGGCGTAACTAGGGCGCAACCAATGCTCAACTAGGATGCCACTCACGCGCAACTAGGACACAACGAGGATGCAACTAGGGTACAACTAGGACGCACCTAGGGGCAACTAGGCTACAAGTAGGATGCAACTTGGGTGCAACCGGGGTGCAACGAGGATGTAAGCAGGGCACAACTGGGGCGTCACTAGAACGCAACTAGGGTCCAACTAGGGTACAACCAGGGAACAACTAGGGTGCAACTAGGATGAAACCAGGGAACCAAGGTGCATCTAGGGCACAACTAAGGCGCAAGTAGGATGCAACTAGGGAGCAGCTAGGGTGCGACTAGGACACAGCTAGGGTGAAACTAGGGCGCAACTAGGGCGCAACTAGGGCGCAACAAAGGCGCAACTAGGACACAGCTTGGGTGCAACTAGGGTGCAACTAGGGCGTAACTAGGATGTACTAGGGAAAAACTAGGGCACAACTAGGATGCTACGTGGGCACTTCTTAGACGCAACTAGGGCGCAAGTTGGGTGCAACTAAAGTACAGCTAGGATGCAACTAGGATGCAAGTAGGTGTAACTTGGTACAACTAGGTTGTAATTGGGATGCAACTAGGATGCAACAAGGGTGCAACTAGGGCACAAATCGAGCAAAGATAGGACGCAACTAGGGCACAACAAGGGTGCGACTAGGGTGTAACTATGGTACAACTAACGCGGAACTAGGGTACAACTAGGGCACATCTGTGACACAAGTAGGGGACACCGAATATGCAACAAGGGTGCAGCTAGGGCACAACTAGGGTGTAACTAGGTCACACCTTGGACGCAACCAGGGTACAACTAGGGTGTAACTAGGGCACAAATAAGGCGCAACAAGGGTACAACTAGGGCACAACTAGGATGTAACTAGGGTGCAAGAAGGGCATAACTTGGGCATAGCTTGGGTGAAACTAGGACGTAACTAGGGTGCAAATCTGGCACAACTAGTAAGCAACTAGGAAGCAACTAGGGCATAGCTAGGGCACAACCAGGGCACAACTAGGGTGCAACTATGGCACAACCAGTTCGCAAGTAGGATGTAATTTGGGCGTAACTAGGGCACAACTAGGGTGCAGCTATGGCGCAATTCTGATGCAGCTAGGGCGTAAGAAGGATGCAACTAGAACATGACTATGGCGTAACTAGGGCACAACTAGGGTGCAACAGGGGTCAACCTAGGGCACAATAAGGGCGCAATTGGGGCACAACAAGGGCACAACTGGGGCACAACAAGGGCGAAACTGGGGTGTAAAAAGGGCTCAACCAAGACATAACTAGGGTCCAACTAGGGTGTACCTAGGGCAAAAATAGGACACAACTAGGGCGCAACTAGAGCACAACTATGGTGCAACGAAGGCGTAACTAGGATGTAACTAGGGCTTAAATGATGTAACTATGGCACAACTAGGGCACCACGAGGGTGCAACTAGGTTGCAAATAGGGGCATAACTAGGGCACAACAAGGGCGCAACTAGGGTGCAACTACGGCACAACTAGGATGCAACTTGGGCACAACTGAGATGCAGCTTGGGTGTAACTAGGACGCAACTAAGACGCAAGTAGGGCACAACAAGGATGCAACTAGGACACATCTAGGGTAGAACTAGGGCGCAACTAGGGCACAACTAGGACACAACTAGGGTGCAATTGGGATGTAACTAGGCCATAAGTATGGCATAACCAGAGCACAACTAGGGCACAAATAGGGCCCAAGGAGGCACAGCAAGGCCTCAACTAGGGCGCAACTTGGAAGCAAATAGGGTGCAACTAGGATGCAACTGGGGTGAAACAGGGTGCAACTAAGAAGTAACTAGGGCACAACTAGGGAAAAACTAGGGCCCAACTAAGGCGCAAATAGGGTGCAACGATGATGTATACATGGCATAACTAGGGCACAAATTGGGCACAAGTAGGGTGCACCAAGTGTGTAACAAGGCTACAACTAGGGTGCAACTATGGTGCGACTGAGGCACAACTAAGACACAACTGGTGCGCAACTAGGGTGCAACTAGGGTGCAACTAGGGCCCAACTAGGGCACACCTAGGACGCATCAAGGGAGTAAACAGGGTGCAACTTGGTCACAACTAGGGCGTAACGAGAACGCAACTAGTGTGAAAATAGGGTACAACTCGGCCTCAACAAGGGGGCAACTAGGGCGCATCTATTGTGCAACTAGGGTGCAACAAGGGCACAACTAGAATGCAACTTGGGCACAACTAGTACAGAACTAGGGCACAAGTAGGACGCAACTAGGGTGCAAAAAGGACGTGTTTTTGAGTAAACTACGGCTTAACTAAGGTGTAACTAGGGCCCAACTATGGCGCAACTACGGCACAATTAAAGCGCAACTAGGACGGAAATAGGGCATAAGTAGGAATCAACCAGGATGCAACTAGAGGACAACGAGGGCACAACTAGAGTGCAACTAGGAGGCATCTTGGGCGCAACAAAGACGCAACTAGGACGCAACTAGGGCACAACTGAGGCGCACCTAGGTTGCATCCAGGGTGCAATTAGGGTGCAACTATGGCATAACTAGGGCGCAACTAGGGTCCAACTAGGGAGAAACTAGGGTGCAACTAGGGCACAAATAGGGCACAACTAGGGCGCAACTACGGTGCAACTTAAGCACAATTAGGGTGGAACTAAGGCACAACTAGGGTGCAGCCAGGGTGCAACTAGGACGTAACTAGGACGCAACTAAGGCTCAACTAGGACTCCACAGAGGTGCAATTTAGACACAACGAGGACGCAACTAGGGCACAACTAGGGCACAACTATGGCCTAACAAGAGCAATTAGGGAGCAACTAGGGCATATCTAGGGTACAACATAGGTGCAACTAGGGCGCACCTAGGGACAAATTAGGGCGCAACTAGGGCACAACTATGGCCTAACTAGGGCGCGACTACTATGCAACGAGGCTACAAGAAGGGGGCAACAAGTGCGCAACTAGGACGCTACTAGGGTGTATCTATGGTGGAACAAGGTTATAACTAGGGCACAACTTGGATGAAACTAGGACGCAACTAGGACACAACTAGGATTCAATTAGGGCGTAACTAGGATGCAACTAGGACACAACTAGGTTGCAAGAAGGGCGCAACTAGGTAGCATTTTTGGTGCAGCTAGGGCACATCTAGGGTACACCTAAGACGTAAGTTTTGCACAACTAGGGCACACCTAGGGCGCATCTAGGTCACAACTAGGGTGAAACCAGTGCGCAACTTGGGCACAACTAGGGCTCAACTAGACCATCAGTGGGACACAACTGGGGTAAAACCAGGGCGCAAGTTGGGAGCTACTAGGGCGTAACTAGGGCGCAACTAGGATGCAACTAGAACGCAAATAGGAAGCAACTCGGGCACAACTTGGATGCAACTAGGAGGCAACTAGGGTGCAACTGGGGCGCAACTTTAGCATGACTAGGCATATTAGAGCACAACTAGGTTGCAACTACAGCACATGTATGACGCAACTAGGGTGTAACTTGGACGCAACTAGGACCTACCTAGGGCACAACTAGGGTACAACTAGTGTGTGATTAGGATGCAACAAGGGTGCAACTAGGGCGTAACTGTGGTGCATCTAGTGTACAATGAGGGAACTAGGGTGCAACTAGGGTGAAACAAGGACGCAACTTAGAAACCACTAGGGCACATCTACGGTGCAACTAGGATATAGCTAGGGTAAAACTATGATGAAACTAGGGCGCAACCAGGGTGCAACTAGGACACAATAGGGACGCAATGGGGGGGGGGGGG